>KN479072.1:21177-84835 GCA_000787095.1 Periophthalmodon schlosseri | reverse complement strand
ACACACACACACACATACAGCCCACGTTAAACTTTAAGTAACCAACATGGTGGAATAAGCCTGTCTGTTTGGAAACTGCATGTTTCTTCTGTGTGTGCACGTGTCAGTGGTAGTTCTACATTTCCCTAAGTACAGTAAGGTCTCTTCTGATTGTCAGTGGGGCTCCTCTGTTTTAATTTGGTTTTGTGCAATACTTTAACATTTCATTTTTTTCTTCTACATGCAGGACTCCACACTAACTGTTTGAGCTGGGTGCACCGGTGCGCCTAAAGTTTTCATTTGGGTGCACCAGAACATGATTTGGATGTACTAAAGCCTGTCACTTATTTAAGCCATCTTAATATGTCATCCTTAAATTGCCTCAACTTACCTACTTCCTTTTACTCAGATGTACAATTTATTCTCTGTACTACACTATATACTATAAAGAAAAAATTAAAACTAAATAATATTTCAATAATGGCTATAGTTTTATTTATTTAAAGTTGTTTATTTGATCAAATACCATTAAGAATTTACCTTTTCAGTTAAAATTGAATTAGTATCTTTTATGAGTGAAATTCATAAAAAGCTATGCAATAAATATTGGCTTCAAAACCTAGTCAGAGTGAGAGGTTTGTGCTTTTAAGAATCTTTACAGTTTGCTCTTTTACATGCAGAGTGACCTCTCTCTTACTTTCAGTTTCGGTAGTTGATCTTTGACGTCTTTTTCTGTCTAGTTTTTTGTTTGTTTTTTCACCTCGCTCAACAGCAGCTTCATTTAACTAAACACAGTGTGGAGGATCTGCAGGTTCGAAGCTTCTCTTTAAAGGTAAATACTGTGTCTCATTCGCTGTGTCTCATTCACAAATAGATGAAAAAATCCAAACTTCGAACTGCGGTGCATATTAAGCTCTGCACACCAGCGTTATAGCTCTGGTCAGAGGTGAGGCCGGAGTGAGTGAATAAACGCTTTTTTTGTTGTCAATTAAAAGAATAATTTAAGTGTGTTCTATATTATTTAATCCGTGTTTATAATGAGGAGAGAGGACACAGGAGGAGGGATGTGATGAGACTCCGGTGCACTCTGGAGCCCTGACATGGCTCTTCTGGTGGGCATCCATAAAAAACTGAATCTGGCAAGTGTTCTATCACAGTATTTGTTATGTATTTCTTTTTGCTCAATAATATAAGATCTTAGCTGTGGACGAAAATATAAGTTGACTAAAAACTGCATTTATTTTACTATTATTTATTTTATACATGAGAATCAATACTTTTTGATATCATGTTTTGGTATCGATCTGCTTTATTTTCTTTAAAGACAAAAGCATAGTCAAGAATAAGACTGGTTATATATTCTATCTCCGTACCTCATATAAATATTCAACATTAAATGTATCCTATTATCATCTTTTATGATTCTTTGCTTCTTTTTCTGAACAGTGTAACGGTTTCCTCCGCATCGATACTCAGACTCGTTCCATCTGAGAGTGAAGACAGCTTTTCTGGCTTGTCTTGTGCTAAGGAGCCACGGTCAGGACCTCTTAAGAAGCTGCTGTATTTGGGTCACATAGACTGTACGCAAACGTCTTTTTCAAATCCTAACTCTAGGGGTTTTCTGGCTGCGTCTGGAGAGGATTCGTATTGGAATGTGTTCTGATTGGGTTAGACAGTGATCCTTCTCTGATTGGTTGTTTATCCCCGGGCCTCCACTTTGGGGGTTACTTTGAATCAGTGGATCTTCAACGGTGACTGTTGATTGGTCTGTTTCTTTTCTTCTGGTGCATTCTCTCCATCTCAGTGTCTTGTTGAGTGCCACTGGCTGTGTGTTTGATGTGAGTGTGTTTGACGGACTAAAGCAAAACCAGCAGTGAGCGGGCTGCTCTGTTCTCCTGCCGAGTCGGGATACATAAGGTTATTTTTTATTACAACAGACAATTAATGAGGTTTTGGGCAAAAATAATGTTATGAGGAGTAAACCTGGTGTGTATGCACTGTTGGTTGCTGACATGAAAACGCATTAACTTTTATCCAGGCTTTGCACTAGCACAAGTACTGTAATGTAATATCTGTTATTGTCTTCTGTTTCTTACTATTTCTAGGCCTTTAACTTATATAGTTATAGTTAATATGTTGTTTATTGTTAAGTTTTTTTCAGGTACTTACTCTTGAATTATTACACCATTAGTAGATCACCATTCCACATTTCGTTCAATGTAAACCGCAGTATCGAAAATGATTAATAATAGAAACAGTTCCATTGACTTCCTGTTCAAAACTGCAGAACTGAGGCCTTTTCATAGCGGCAGCAGAACCATATTATTATTTGTGTAGACTGGTTACTGAAAAATTTAAATCTGTCAACTGGACAAAAAATTGTAGCAGTGAAGATGTTTCGCTGCTCATCCAAGCCGCTTCTTCAGTTCTGGGCACCTTTTTGTCCAGTTGACAGATTTGAATTTTTTTTTTACTAAGTACAGTTATGTGGGCGGGGATAGGGGGTTGTTAAACAACAGAAATTTTCTGAGGACTCAAGCTCAATAGAGAATTATGCGAGTTAATGTGAAGGGACATAACCACCAATATAACAGGAAGAAAAATGTTAGCGTAGCACGTATAGAACCATCAACCAGCACTTTTGCATTAATACCTGTGTCTACAGAAGTGACTAAATTCCTCACTAGTTACAACTATTTACTCTAAGAATCCCCGAAGTAGAGTTAAAAATGTGGTTTTATGATCAGTTCCTCTTTTACAGTCTTAAGCTTTATCTGGATCAAAGTTAACACCAGTCATCAATAGGTCCCATTGTACATTGGCTCCGGCGCAGTACCCGAACAGGAGTGGCCTACAGCTCATGAGGGTGTGTACCAGCCCTGCAGCCATGGGATTATCTGCTGCGCTGGGTGGTCCCCCTCCCTCTGCACCTGAGTCTGGAGGTGTTCGCAGACTGAATCAGGAATGCAAAGATGATTGTAGCTTTAGTTTTAAGTTTTATTTCTGAAAATATTATGCTTTCCATGGAGGGCTATCAGAAAAGTATTCTTTGAGATTGGTATAAGGCTGTCTTATTGGTGTACGGACCTGCGTTGAATTTGTAATATCAACCCTGTAAATGTGCTCTGCTGGAGACCTTCCATTTATGCGCTGTGGCTAGTATGTGAAAACTGTGGTTGTATTATGCTGCGGTCAAACCAGATCTGGCATGAAGAAATGTACTCGCTCACTGTGGCAAACAGCGGGTGGGACAGGAAACGGTGCGGGCAGGAGCATGGGGCAGGCAGCTACATCAGCATTCCTCATGAACAAGATCGGAGTTTAATCTGCAGCATCATGTTTGGAGAGTTCACTTATCTAACATGAAGCTTATTCTGACTACAAATGTATGAAGGGTATGTTTATTCAGATTATTTTATTGAACAAATTTGATCTTGTAATCCGTGTGGTTTAAGGTAACATATAATTCCTGTCACATTTTACCTTTATAGTTTAAATAAATACAAGTACTCGGAAAGCATGCACCACCGTTAAAACATTAGCTCTGTCTTGTAACGCATTTGACCCATCCTTTAATGCCTGTCAGGAGCTGCCGTCCCAGATCTTGAGTTAGGGTTGGTGAGGGTTCCCATGACTATTATTTTTCCTATTGCTCATGTTTTAGTGCAGTACAGAACTCAAACCTGATATCACGCTTTGCCCTTATCTTGCAGTCATTATTAATTTTAGACCATTAGCCATCAAATCACCTTTCTAAATTTTTACCCAAACTTTCAACAATGAAACAATGATAATTCAATAATGATTTTAAAAATGTTGTAGAGTTTTTTTCTGTGTTTTTGCACTTGTTGCTCCCATATGCACATGGAGAAAGTGCGCACATGTTCCCCATAAGCCTTGGACAGGTAGTGTGACAGCAGTGGAGCGCTCTGAGCTGCTGTAGTGATGTGAGGGCAGTCAATGTAAACACACTGTCACACACATAAACATGGACCCTCTCCGGTTTCACTGCACACTGGGACCAAACGCAGCCCGCTCTTATAAAGAATGTATTTGTGTAATTTGTTTATGTGAGATTCCCGAGCCCTAATGGGGAAATGGCTTTCTCTGCATCAGCCTACACCTGAGTTCAATTTCACTAGCTCTCTCACAGACAGATCATAAAGATGGCATACCACAGTCAGTGCAATCTGTCTCTCTCCTCTGCTTTTCATTTTAATTTCTCTCCTCTCTCGCTCCGCTGCATTCTTCATAGCCCTCCATAACTTTAATTCGCTCCTTCATCACTGACTCGATGAATTATGCCGTCCACAGAAATATGTGGCAATATTGAGGTAATATTGAGTAGCAGGTGAGTTAGGACTGTTTTCTGAGTGCGATTCTCAGGCATCTGTGTTTTAAAGGGATGTTTTGTAGCTAAGCATAAAGTAAGTCATCTTATTTGTTTGCATTTCCAAGGAAGGAATTCGCAAACAGGCACAAAAATGTGACACATAGCCCGTAGCTGTGAGAAATCGCTCCTAATTAGTACAAGCTCCCAGCCAATAAAGCTAGTCTGCTGGCATGAACAGCAGCATATGTGTTGACGTATGTTTGACTCAGCCTGAAACAGTGTCCAGGAATCAAACAACAAATCACTTATCAGTCAAAGTGTTTTGTGATCTTTCTCCCTTTACTGTTGTGCAGCCAACTGTACGCCCAGAAGTGTTGATCTGCACAGCTCCTCAGACATGTGTTTAGCAGAGCCCTAGCCTCAGCCTGCACTACACTGCAAATGAGCTCAAGTGCAGGCCGGAGAACAAGACCCAAACATGTGTTTGCTGTGTTTTGCCTTCTAATTACTTATATACATAGTTATTTCTCTCACACAGTGTGTGAAGTGTGTGTGTCTGGCTGTTGTAACACTGGGCTTTGTGTCTGGCTCTGGTGAGCTGCACAGCAGGCATTCCATTCAAGCTTACGCTGATGACTCGGTAATAACAAGGCTCTGCCATCATTTGTTTGTGTGTATGTTTGTCTATGTCTGTGAATGTGTGTGTCACTTTCAAAGAAATCACTGCAGCATGTTTACACAAAAGACCACACCTGAAAACTTATGACAAAGCATCCTCTTATCAATGGACCATTGTCTTTTCCTGAAGTCACACGATGCACTCTAAGTCTAAGTCTAGTCTAAGATCTTACCATATTTGCTCTGCTCTTTGGTTTAATTGCACTCGTAACACATAACACTTACGGCACATATTTTTTAAAACCTCTGATCTGTTCCTCTCAAACTAGCAGTAAAATTGTTGTTCTGTAGGCTGTAATGGTGATTATTTTTCAAAGGAAACCAATTGGCCCGTAATGCGTCTAAAAAGCACTTTATGATAACCTAAAGCCAGGTAGACTTCAGCAGGCATCCATAATAAGCCCCTCTCAGCCCAGTGCTTGGTCCAGACAGGCTTTTTCACTTGCTCCTTCATAACTGAACTGTACTACGGAGGGCTTTTTAAAGTTACAAGTCAGCTCTCTTCCATACCGATAGGCCCCATTGACCTAATGGGAGCTTTTAGAGTGTATTAAACATAGAAACCACCTACTGAGAGCATACTTCCCTCCACAGCAGGCCTCACAGGGCTTTGCCAGATCAGCTAAGACCCTGCCAGTGCAGTGTCTGCAGCCAAATGGTGAGTCCAGTCCCACACAGAGCACAGATCAGAGCCAGCCCCGGCCTTATCAGTGATGTCAGCTGTTGTGTTAGCTTTACCAGCTCTGCTTTCCCTTATCCTGCTATTAAACACACACATTATGCTTTAACCGATACAGAGAAAAGTCACAGAACGATTAGGTTTTGTGTATCTTGGATTCACGCAAGAAATTCAAATTTTCTGATCGTTGAAGTTGCACAGTTGGGGGACTTTCTGTTTGTATGGCCACATGCATGATGCCCTCTGTGTGAATGTGCAGACCTGTGTGGGGGTGATTGAGGTAACATACCATAACTTTATCATAAGCAGAAACAATATTAACAACTGCTGAAAGATGTTTTGAGGGCATTTCTCGGATTCCTTTTTGGCAAAAGAAAAATAGGAAGGGATGAGGGTGCATGGGGGAATCAGGGGCGGTCAGCAGTGTAATGAATGTCTGTGGATATTTGTGTGGTTTGCTACAATGGTCAGTGTAAGCTCTGTAGTCTTTGTGGCATTGCTAAACTCAGGAAGTGGCGCTCGACTGACTCTTCCTTTGTGTTTGTCATACAGTGTCACACGTGTGTACAGGAGCGCCATACTTGTTTGCTTTTCTTGCCAAGTAAAAATGCTTTCTTCTTCTTCTGGTGGCTGGCTTTGGTGTTAGCTGACGAGCCTGCAGGTTGCATGCGTGTGTATGGGCCTGTGGGGGGACGGAGAGAGTGCTCGCCTGCTAAACCCAGGGTCTTGGCTGAGTGCACTTGTAAAGGCACAGGTTGACAGAGAGGATTGAGCCTGTCATCTCCAGGATTAGGTTAAATGAGTGAGACTGACAGACAAGACAACAGTGGACACTCGCAACACACGCATTCTTCAGACGGTGTAAAATAGTCTGTTCAGGTAATTAGATCAAGGTGGTGTATCAAAGTTCTGTGTTCCGTCCAAGTGGAGGTGCGTGTAAGCAGGCAGTTCAATCACTCCAGCACAGTGAGAAAAGAATAGCTTGGTATTAGCTGTACAAATGCTGCACTCACACTCGCATTTATATAGTTTATTCTGCACAATGTACGTGACTATCAAAAAAACATGAAACTTTGTGTTTGTTTAAAAATATTACAATTATTATCCTGGATTAAGTATACAGTAATTGGCATGTGGAAAATACACAAAATAGAAGAAATGTCAAAGATTGCAGCATTTGAGATTAGACAATTGGCTCTTGCACAATGGTAATTATGTAGACTATCCCTGGACTTAAACTCTAATCTTCTACAGTGTAGGCTTCTGGTGGGGGGTCAGACACTTGGAGATGATGTCGTACAGTATGGATTTCAACTTTTTATCTTGCATTTATTCATTTACTGTTCCCACTATTACCCACTTTCGTTGTGAAGCGGGAGTCCCTTCAATCCTTTCAATAGAGAACTAGAGAAACATCTTGTTGATAAAATATTATATTAAGTAGGTTGATTTGGGTAAAATATTCATGTCTACAAACAAATCAAATCAACCTTTTCTCTGGGTGTCTTGAAAGCAGATTTGTAGTCTGTATAAAACGTGCTTGCTGTTGAGCTCGGCAGCTCTATGCAAAATCATACAACCACAGTGATGGTGGAATAAGGTCAATAAAACATTAATATAATCATTGATTCATTTGCTCTTAGAGGTCACTGCAGTTCAGACCATATCAGCCATTCGAAACATATTCCACTTGTGTTTATTTCACAGTGACAACCCATATTTATGTATTTAGCGTATTTCATTGTTTTATGATTTAATCTCATTTCTGAATCTATATTTTTTCCAGACATCATGCAAGGCCACATGTTTTACAAACAAACTGAAAATCTTGTGCTTGTTGATTTCAAGGTTACGACTCCGTGTTTGCCATAACCACTGCACTAGTCCTTTTTGAATCTGCTCATTCAGATAGCCGCAGATAAGGATGGTATGAAGCAGTTAGATCAGCTGCCCAGTTCTGGTACACTGGGTCAAATTCACTTTGAGTGGGATGTTTAGCTTTCATCTTATCTCCAAAACAATGACACTAGCTTCAAAGAGTGCTGGTCATTTTTACTGGAACTACAATTAGTGTTGATGTTAGTTACGTATTCACAAAGAGCTTCAGGACTGGGTTTAATGAAGGAGCGAGCTTAGCATCAAAGAGGAGAATACAAGCAACTTTCATAGGGACACACACACATGCAGATGCAATAGCCATGCTGTCACTGAAACATAAGAGGCAGGCCAGTCTTGTAATTTTCAAACACATTACATAACCATCTCCAAAAGGGTGGCTGTAATGCACCGTGTCAACTCAGTATCTGCATACATACCTGCATTAGGACCAAATGAAACAATTGGCTGGTTTTGTTAGTCTAGAGCATTGTGTCTTTTCGTTGTTTTGCTTCCCTCATTTTGCTTTCAATAGTTATATAATTTTTCATATTTCTTTACCGTGATTTTCAGATTGTAGAATGATGTCATACACCCAGATGGGGGCCAAAGCCAGTGAAATATCCAAAAGGTGAATCCACAAATGTTGAAGCTGATAATTCCTATAGTGACACACCCAAGAACTCACGTTATGACAAAAATATTCAGCATTTTAACAATATGAATTTGGTCTGCCTCCCATCTGTATTAAATATCATAGGACTATAGAATGTTGTGATGTCACCTGAAACCCAGCAGAAGCTCCAGATGTAGTGTATGTTCTCATCACATACACTGTACATGTAATTGTCAGTATTGAATTACATAAAACTGCACCAAACCACATTCCTCACTATATTACTCCCATTTGTCAACTTTCAGATATTACAGATATTTCAATTTGCAAAACCAAGTCCCCACACTTCCAGTAACAGCCTTGGTCCAGCTGTGTTTATAGAACTGCAGCATCTCTTAATGTTACAAGAGCACTAAAGGCCGGGCATTAGTCTGTTTGGAAACATGAGATAGTCCCAGGCCTAAGAATGACCCTCCAAACCATTTGTTGGAAATCCTCTCAGTGCTCTAAAGGTTTACGAGCGCGCACATGTTTAAGTTCGGGCCCGTTTTAAGGCCTGCGTGCTGGTGTGCATAACTGCGTGTCTCTGGTGCCTTTGAGCTGTGTTAAGGTGTGTTTGGCTCTTTGAAGTTCGGCATCAGGTTTGGGGAAAAAAAGAGGCTTGCTTTTAGAGGTGCAGTGTGCTGGTGTGTGCCCTGTGTACGTGTGCGTGTGTGTGTCTTCCTGCAGAGTGGATGTGGTTCACCTTGCACTGGCCACCTGTAAGCTATCGACAGAAATTAGCCTCTTTAGTCTTGATGGTTTGCAGAACACGGGAGGAAGGGGGCGGTGAAAAAGTGGCAGGAGGGCTTGCTGGGTAGAATATTTGAACATTTTTTTAAGTGCTCTCTCTCTCTTTCTTTCTTTCTTTCTCTCTCTCTCACTCACTTTTGCTGCCCTGTATGAGAAGGCGAAGGTTAGATCAGGCATATTCTATACAGTGGGACCATTTGTTTCTCATTTGTCTCCGCTGGACATGCTGGGTCTTTGGCATTTTGAAGTCTACGTGTGTCATGTTAGCTCAAGGCCTAAACCTGCCGTACACCTATACTTTGACGTTTCCAATCACACACAAGCGGCTCTCATTATATGCCGTAAACAAACAAGTCATTAATACCGGCCTGTAGGCACACACACACATATACAAAAGATGACCACGCCCCTTCCTTAAAGTTCCGGCCCTCTGATTGGCTGCAAGCTCCAGGCTAACAATTCGGTTCTTGTTTTCCTGCTTCCTGTTCATTGCTGGAAGACTTCCTTTATCGTCATGTGGTTGTGATTATAAGACACTTTTACAAACACAATAGATATAGGATAAGCCACAGTCCGCTTGTCAGATACTGTATGTGATATTATTGACCAGAAGCAGTGCAAATAATGAGCATCTGTGATTACTTCTCTCTCTCTTTGAACGTTTGAATGTACGTTTGTGCTTTCGAGTGCCTGTCCCTTGTTCTGTGGCCAGGAGCTGGTTTGGTGCGATGGTTCAGAGACTGACTGGTGCTGTTGTGTGTTACTCTGCAGACCAGCCTGGCACCAGACTTCACAGCTGGGCTATTGATCTGCACACGAGGTGATTTTGTGAAAACAGCAACTTTGTCAAAGGCTAAATCGGGTTATTGTCTATTTTATGTTCCAAGACTTTGGTCGTCAGATTAAACATGAACATGAGTGTTTCAACTGAGTGAAAATCGGTTTTACCTCTTTGCTTGAGTTAAACAAATGTGGGTTTAATTCAGACTGTATATATAAATGGCCATAGCTAACCTGCTAGCCGCCGCGTTCCAAATAGGAAGTGAGCTTGGGCGCGCTGCCGACTTCATCCGCTCCAATTCACTTTACATTGAAAAACTATTGCCTCTCTCTTCGTAACTGCTGCTGTCAGACTCGTCATTTTGGTCTTAAAATGTTCGTATTAACCTGCTCTACATGATCCTGGTATTTTTATTTCGCTATTGTGTCCGTAAATCAAGATATGAACATTAATAAGAGACAAACTTCTTTCCCAGAGGTTGATCCCGCTAGCGTTAGCAACCGGTTTGACTGACAGCATTGCTAAGTGCCCGCTCCATGCTAAATTAAACCCTATGGGCAAAGTCACACTCACTTTGTCCACTTCTTTGTACAGTTTATGGTTTATTCATCAAGCTTGTTTGCTGCAATATGACTAAGCAGTTCGATCACAGTACATGTGCGCCAGTTACATCATGAGATTGAGTCCCAATTCCAGCGATTTGTTGTCTCTCTGAATGGGATTTAAACCTTGTAAAAACAAGCAGGTGATAAGTATGTCTTAGGAAGGAGGCCTATAGGATGACTAAAAAACAGCTGGTGGAGTTATTAGTGAGCAAAGAGGATACAGGGATATAGTTAGATGTTGGTAGATGAGTAATTGGATGCCGCCATATTGCAAAAGAAAAATATGAAGTACCATTATACTGCACCAATGGAGACTTTAGTTATAAGTGGTGTCTCGTTTTGGCAACAAGTTATTGTAGATGTGACTTCATTCCAATTAAGTAAACTCAGACAGGCTCAGAAATGTTGTTTATACATTCTTTGAAATATGCATATGAAACTTCAAAAGATTGCATTCCAATAAACATGACACATAAAACATGTGACAGCAGCTTAAATAATCAAAATAAAGCACTTCATAATTTCAACAGTTTGTTTAGCACAGGCTGCTCTTTCATCATGACGTAGCATCTTTATGTTTATTGAGCCCACGCCAAGTTTAAAGCTGTCGTTCTTCGTCTGTTGTTAGGCTGATTTGCGGGGGAAGTTAGATGTATGTGTGCGTGGCCCACTCTGCCACGGGAAATTGTTAGTAAATGGCCTCCAACTGCTGGCCTTTTAGCTCCACAAACACAACCTGAAGGGCGGCCCCACATCCCCTCTGCGGACCACTCCCACCCCCTCACCCACCGCTTCACAATTCACCTGCCCAGACGGCCTCCTCCCCTCTCTCTTGCCCCCTCTCTCCGTATTGCTATTCTGAACTTAGACATTTCCATACCTATTCATCACTCCAAGGGCCCCCCTCAACATCCATCCTTAACATACACATGGGGAGCCATTCCTGAGTGGGTAAATAGACTAAATTGTGGCTGACCCCTGGAGGTTAGCAGGGGCCAATCTCTCTTTTCATGTCAAAGCCATCTGAAGGCTGATTGGTTGATTGCCGGCCCTCGGTTTTCCAAAAGGCTCCCTTGTGCTGCTGTAATTGCCCTATCGAGTGCAAGTAACACACATCCACACCCCCACTCTGCACACGGACACGCACACACAACAGCCTTACAGCCAAATGACTTAATTTGTGTTAATTGCAAAATGACAGTAGTGAATTGGGCGTAGGTCAGAGGTGACGCAGGTTGGAGTTGTGTGGGGGGGAGAGTGAGAGGATGTGGAGATGTTACCGCCTCATGTTTGTCCTAGTGGATTTTTTTTTTGCAGATGGCAATGACATCCATGGAGCATACACTTGGATAAATGTTTCTTATCTAAACCTAGCTGTCAACAGACCTTAAAGCCACAGTATGTAACTTTTTAGCCAAAAATAGACTAGAATACAAGCTTTTTCCAATTTGGTTGTATTTATTGTACTGAACAACATGCATTCTTATGAGCATTCTTCCATCTGCACAAACCTGACTCTTATCTGGATTTTCCACAAAACTTATCTATCTCCATGAAGAATGTTCCAAAGTATGGTTTTAACTCTCCGTTTCCATGGAATCATGCAGGAGGCGTTCCACCTCCAGAAAGTTACATACTGTACCTTTGAAGGTATGAATGTTTGGACCATTTATTAAAATGGCCCCTTAAGAAAAAGAAGAAAAGAAAAAAATATTCTCTGTAATGAAGAACCTTTGTTGGCATGATTGTGCAAGTACTGATAAAACCATGTTAACAACAAACAAACCATAGATTCTAATTTTGGCACCATTTTGACATTGCACTATGACAGAGCCCATAGTTTAAAATGTAGATGGAGGCAGGTGAGAATTCTGTTATCTGCCACCAATACGAGAATGAAAACATGCCTTTAGCTTTCCACACTGATAACGTTACCCAAGCAGCACTCCCTCACTTCCACGTTTGTCCAGTTTCTGCTCAATCTGACGTGTGCGTGTGTGTATTTACCCTCTTCAGCCTGGTATATTTGTATGTGACTACCAGGCTCTCAGAACGGGCCTTATAGCGGGCAAACCATTTAAGCCATCATCATTACAGAGCTGCCGGGACAGAGGTGTGTTTTAGCAAAGGACGTAATTGGCCCATCATCCTCGCATGTGTAATCTTCTCATATTCTATCCAAACACTCCAAGTTATTCGGCATAATAGAAATGTTTTAGGTGGGGCCTCTGCAATGTTAAACAGTGCATCTGAGCGTCACTCGGGCTGTTATTGTTTAGAAGAGACAGGCTGGGATATGGATGGTTGAGTGCGTACTATCAGAAGCCCTGGAGTCATTTATTCTGTCTTCATGGACTTCCCTGCCCATTTATTCCCCCTTTTATTTGATCCCTCTCAGATCACTCAGTGGTTATGTGTGTGTGGATGTTTGAAAGCAGTCAGATCCAGCGTGCATAGGTTTGCGTGATTTCAAAACCAGAGCGATTTCAAGTGGAAACATTTCGCCATCTGGGACCACCCGGGATTAATTTTTCTTTGTCAGGACAGGGTAGAGTATAGTAAGAAATGTCATTCATGGAAATAAAATAATATAACCTAGAAAAAGTAGAGAGAAGTAATCCAATACTGAGTAACTATTTGGGATTGACACTATCTATCAGATCTATCAGAACGGTTTTCCAAAATACTGTGCATATATTTGTATTTTTGAAGAAGAAAAGATTAAAACAAAAAAAACGTTCCTGTCTCCATGGAAATGTTATTGCTTTGCATGGAATTCCGAATTGAATTTATCTGTCTTTCATTTATTTCATTTTGGGTGTTTTTATGGCTCACCTATGACTTGGCCTGGCTGGTGTGTCTGCTTGTTGCCATGACTATACAGTTTAGCACCATATTAGGGAACATTACATAGTGCACCTTATCATACCAAATATGGTACGATATATCTAAGGTTAGAATTTTGGAAGTAATTAGCTTTATACTGGACAACGGTTAAGAAATAGTACTTAAAAACTGCATTACTGAAGTAGAAAGAATACAAGGAACTCAATTAATGTAACTCAGTAGTACCCATGTCAGCCTGTGTGTTTCCTTATGTACATGTGGGAGTCTTAGCGTTCCCCTGTCCTGCTGTTTATGTTCGGGAGTGAAAAGTGATGTGAAAGTATGGAGCGCGATGGGCCAGTGATGACATAGCCTCCTGTTCACCCCCAATGGATACGGCCCGCTCTATATTAGATCTATCTATCATAAAGCAAGCTCAAATCCACATGCCTCTCTCGGAATCTCTACATATGCTAGTCCCATCACTGTCCTTTGTATCGCTCATGTCACGCTCAAACTTGTAAAATCTAAATTTACTAGGGATGGGATGGTCTGTTATAGATTCTTGGAGCCGATGGACACCAATATATGATGTTTGTCTTGCTGCTTACGCCTTGGACTGTCTCATTTGCCAATTTTAGAATCAATAGCAAGGCCAACAAATTTATGATAAGTTAGGGATAAGGGATATAACATAATTAGTATTACCATTTTTTTATATATATATTAGACCAATACTGATATCTGGGAACTAGGCCTGTCACAATAATTACTAAATCGACTTATTGTTCAATATATGAAAGTTGGAACAATATTTTTGGGGGTCAATATTTGTTGTATGTACATTTACTTTGCACTACTGGGAATTTTTTGGTTATTTTTTGGCTAGATGACACATGCAAACTAAGTACTAAAGTGTTTCATTCTGCTATCGTGACAGGCCTACTGGGAACGATACTGGAACCCATATTTATTGCAGATCCCTGAACAGTACGTCCCCTTTCCATACTTGTGTGTACATTGACTACCTACAATTTACACAGTCTCTCCATACTGTTGACTCCCTTAAAGTGGTTCAGGTGCTGTTTGTACAGGGTTTTCCCATAGGCTTATCGAGGACACAAAAGAGCTGTCACTTTCTGATATGTTGTAGCAAATATGTGTGTGTAAAGTATAGGTAGAGGGTTCATGCTCAAATGCCTGGGTTTGTCTGAGTAGTCACCTGTTCTATGCAGCGTATAACCCGGCCTCTTTGATGTGCGCCACAAGAGATTCCTACAGTGTGAAATAGCTGAGGCCAGATTTGTTCAATGAAAGGCCAGCACTTAAACACTATTATTACCCCCATTTTTTACACATCATTCCGTGCTGCTGTGTCTCCGTCTTGTTCTTTTTTACATGCATGGGAGAGGTATAAATCTGACATAGCAGGAAGGGATGCTTGCAATAAAGTATAGCTTAAGTATTAGAACAGTGGACTTTAAAAAATCCAAGGTTAACTGTCCAGATTGTCAGAGCACTGATGACAGCAATAAGCAGTGTGCTCATTTTTCATCGAACACAAACTGCAGTATACGGTATCTGTCTAATATCTACATGTATTTGGTAAGGACGTAACTGGGTGATTTCTTTCAGGTGGTGGGGCGTGTCTGTTTACCATGTGTCAAGGTGGACAGAGAACAGTGGGATTATCCGTGCAAAACCCAAGCCACATATTATAGAGCCATGACAATTACAAGTCTGATACTAATTTATAGTGGTCTGCAGCGCATTCAGTGTTCTCTCAGTGAAGCAAAAAGACAGCAGCTGAACGAGTGATCCCAATTCTAAATCATAGGGTTTTGAGATGTGAATACGCCTTACATGCCCAAAACGCTGACTTTTGTAAGCTCATTCAATGTGTTTTTATCGTTTAACAGTTTTCATTTAAAGCGCTAATGGCATTTCTTTTGAATATGCAGTGAAAACATTTAATTGCTGTTCTGAACAAGATTTTAACTTTCACTATATCAACAATAAAGTGTTTTAGTTGAGTCTAAAATATTTTCTTTAGTTAGAACATCAAACGCATCAGCCTGTGAAGTTGGGAGCAGTCTACAGTGAGCACCGCTGATGCCAATCCAAACAATGGCTGTAATGTGCTGAGGGCACCTCAGGGAACAACCCCTGTTAGCTTCAACAACACTGGGCACCTCCACACAAGGCCAGTCTGTGTGAGCTCCACCATTCACTGCAGATGCACAGTCCCACTCACATGGACTTAATCTATTTAAAGTTCATCATTAGTTATCTAGTATACATATGCTTCAGATAAATATAATCTGAATGGAGCTGGTCCGTTGACACATATAATATGGTTGAATGCCCTCTCCTCGGTGGCTGTCAGCAGTCATTACATTGAGCTGCAGTGGAGATGTGGGCCACGCTCAGAGAGGTGGGTAATGTGAGTGATGGTGCAGAGTCGCAGCCTGTGACCTGAGAAAGCTCTTGCTAAACGTCAGCACATGACCTTGCTTGGGAGGCCGAAATTCTTTCAGCCTTAAGCTGATACTATTCCCAGCACCGCCCCTGAGACAAATGGACCCAAGATCACACATACTGGAACATTTCAGACAGATTTTATAACTTTATGGAGCAACTGCCATTATTAGTTATGTGAACCTGGTTTGAAAAGCTGTTTATTTGGCACATAAATATGTTGTACATACTTTAGTATACAGAATGCAGAAAAGTTTACATACTTTACTGTCCCATTCACCCCATGCATCATCTTTTACTATCATAACTAAAACATGCCTCTTTCTACACTGTGCATCAAAACATGAGGCTAAACATAAATATTAGCGTTAGCACTGTCAGCGTGGATATCTCTACCTGCATGTGTTTAATGAGTACAGTGTGTTTTAGCCGTAAATATCACAAAATGATGAGTCACTTTGTCAAAACTAATGAGGATTATTTTCTCTCGATCTGCACTGGAGGCCAAACTGCTGTCACTTTTTTATGACGCTTATTTACAGCCTAGTGTCTCTCCTTTTTAAGTTTCACAGCCAGCGCCTGCCATGGAGCTGTACTGGGGTTGTTAAAGGGTCAGTTTAGTTGCAGTTGAAGTGTTAGTGTTTGTGAATAATAGACAGGAGTTTACAGTCATGCAGGGGCCATTTCCAGTTGATTCAGAAATCAGATAACTTCCACTGTTTCTCATTTACATTCGTGAGTCCCTCCCTTCTGTGTCCCTACCACACAATCTGTCTTATTGCCCTGAGGCTGGAAAACTGGGTATTTTCCCCAAAAAATATTCCCACTTAGTTTTCCCTTTAATGCCGACCCACAACCTGGAGTATACCTACCGCACGCACAAACACCAAACACGGTCCTGGAAAGTGGGAAGAACATCATAACCATCTAGAATCAACAATCTTTACATCATGTCTTATCTTAATTTAACACGAACATTACCCTATTATTTTTCCTTTTTATCACTGACACGCAGGTGGGGGGGCGCTCACAGTTCACTTGTATATCATTTTGCCTTGTATCCCGGGGCTACGCTGACCCCAAAAGCACTAAACGGTCCGGGCCAACAACATGATTGGTTCTTCCTGAGACCGGACTTAGCTTGTACTAAACACGGCTAACACAGCTGCATCAGGAATCCTCTTTTATTTGACATCCACCATGACTTGGTTTTATTGTATCAGATCTTATTTTGAGTCCATTTGGGTTAGTAAACGTGGCTGTAAATCGTGTGCACTAATGGGGCGAAATGCTCACGAGGAAAGATAATTTATTGTCTGGTCGTAGAGGAGGGGATGAAGTCACTGTTAGTGCTGGATAGCCTCAGCTCCTAATGTTTGATGAGCAAACACAAATCTTAGCTGACTGTGTAAATCGCCATCTGAACTGTTCCACCTCAGATCTCTGCTGTAGCTACTGAATAGAGCCCATTATCAGCTATTGTTGACACAAGTGTCCGGCACACGTTCACACCAAGGAACAATGCAGGAGCCAGTCTAGTCAAAAGCAGGTGAAATGAGGATTTTATTTGGTCTGTTACCATTTTAAATACAGAGACGTGTACAATATTTGTGTTAAAATGCTAACTTTAAAAAAAAAATAAAAATAAAAGTGGGTCTTGTCTTGAGAAGACATCAGGAAGAGGGGTGGATCTGTAGTTGTACTCTAGCTCAGCAATAAACTGTTAGCTCACTGAATTTCTGCAGAAGGACGATGATCAAACGTGAACTATTCGCTTAGGGTTAATAAAAGTGTTTGAGGAGAGTGTGGGATCTACCACTTGTCTGGCTTTGTACCCACCCTTTCCATTTCTCTCAAACAAGGTCTTGACTCCAGCCCACACTGTATCTCATGTATGGAAAGTTTTTTCAAAGGGAATGAATGCATGAATATAAGTCAGATGACTACTATAACAGTAAAATGAAGGGCCCAACTCAGCAGCAGACATGTTGAAGTTGCAATTACTGTTTTTGAATGGGGCCGCCTGCACAACTTGTCGGCAGGGTCTCTTATCACTCCATCACACCACCCTCAGATTCTCTTTCTAGATGGAGCAGAGATAGGCGCTTGGAGGCCCGGACCCCTGCGGATTCTGGGAGCATGGAGGCCTCCGTTGATCTCCTACCTGATGAAGGTGCTTTAATGTGGGCTCAGGTTTCAGCCGTCTCCCCTGTCTGGGTGTGGGTCTGAGCGGGCTAGGGCAGGTGTCAGGACAGAGGTTCACCCAGCGCGTATGGGAGAGGTGTTTATATGAGAAACAAGTTCACCAGGGTCTGCATATTAGTCTGACTGTACAACATGGGGTGACTGGGGTTTGGTTATTTGCAGTTAATGGCCTGTAACGTCTGCAGCAAGAGATGCCATGTTAGAAAGTCAAATGCTTGAAGTAAGAAATAAAAGAATTGTCTTTCAGATCCACATGAATACGGTCATGTTGCTTTTGTGTCAACCATATAAATGCAAAAGGGCATCCAACAGAAGGAGGTCTAAGGACAGGGGTGCTCCGGGACACCAATTCATTTGCTGGTTTCCTGTATATGTAGGTTAACCAATGACTGTTTCAAACTTTATGTTGGTTAAATCAGCAGTTTTGTTGAGCCCTGCGAGGCAGCTGCTGTTCTGATTTAGGGTTGTACAAAAATAAATTGAATTGAATATCTAACCTGTTTCAAATAAACGTACACATAACTGCACATTGTAAGGCAGATGAACTGCTGTACACTGTGTGCACAATTATTAGGCAAGTTGTAGTTTTGAGGATTAATTTTGTTATTGTGCAACTACAGTGCTCTTGGTCAATCCAAAATGTTAATAAACCCTCAAACCTGAACATTTAAGTAGTAAAAGTGAAGTTTTGGCTTTCTTCAGAGAATATCTACGTGTACACCATTATTAGGCAACTATTAGTGTGCAGAATTATTATGCAACTAAATGAAAAACAAAGATTCATCTCTCTTGTTTATTTTCACCTGTTAAAGTGAGAATAATAAACAAACTCAAAATTTACCAATAAACATTTCTGAAATTTCAAAAAAAAAAAAACCCTCAGTGGCCAATATAGCCACCCTTCTTTTCGATAACAGTCATAAGCCTTCCATTCACGGGGTCAGTCAGTTTCTTGATCTGGTCAGAATCAACTTTTTGTGCAGCCCAACCACAGCCTCCCAGACACTGTTCAGAGAGGTCTGTAAATTTCCTGCTTAAGAAGGGCCCAAAAGTTCTCAATAGGGTTTAAGTCAGGTGAAGAAGGGGGGCATGTCATTATTTTTTCATCTTTAAGGCCTTTACTGGCCAGCCACGTCAAGTCTTCTTGAAAGATGCAGACTTTTTCCTGTACCACTGCTTGAAGAAAATGTCTTCTAAAATTGGCAGTAGGTCTGAGAGTTGATTTTGAGTCAATTTTCAACCCGAAAAGTTACTGATCCAACCACGGGCCCATCCATCTGGTCCATCAAGAGTCACTCTCATCTCATCAGTCCACAAAACCTTTGAAAAGTCTGTGTTCAGATATTTCTTGACGTTTCGACTTATGTGTCTTGTTCAGAGGTGGTCGGGTTTCGGCCTTTCTTACCTTGGCCATGTCTCCGAGAACTGAACACCACGTACTTCTTGACAATCCAGGTAGGTTGCAGTTGTGAAATATGGTAGCCCTGGAGGATTTGTGTCTTTTCTTCTCAACACGTTTCTTGCGACCCTGTTGACTATTTGCAACAAAATGTTTGATGGTTCTGTGATCACGCCCCAATATCTTAGATATTTCAAGAGTGCTGCATCCCTCTGAAAGACTTTTTACAATTTTTGACTTTTCAGAGTCAGTTAAATCTCTTTTTTGGTCCATTTTTCCTGAGGAGAAGAATATGCCTAATAATTATGCACACCCTGATATAGGGTGTTGATCTCCTTAGGCCACACCCTCCCTCGTTACATAAATACACATCACTTGATATGCATTAAATCCAATAAGCATTCAAGTTTATGGATAAAATGATGATATGGTTAAAATAATCACTTGCCTAATAATTGTGCACACAGTGTATACCATCATTCCATTCAAGTGCCACTTGTATGAAAGGAAAAGAAAACTTAAACAAACCCTTTAAATCTAAGCCCTGTTGGTTTAAGCAACACTTAATATTATCATATCTCACATTATCTTATATCTTACTGTGCAGCCCTTTGTGGAGAGTGCGTTTATAGAGAAGTGTCAAAACAACCTGTGCATTAGTGCAAGATACTGCGAGTTTCACCCGTATCATTTGTACATTAGCACACCTCTGAGTGCACACACCACCATTACTCCATCATTCCTCAGAGGATTAGAAACCAAAAGACAGAGCAGTACAGGGATGAGGCTTTCCTTTGACTTTTAGTGCTCGTCTTAACTGCAGTCCATCTGTAATTCATCTTAAATTGCTTATAATAAGTTGTATACACTTAGACCTGGAAGAAACATACTATATTTCATTGACTTCCAGGAGCATACTGCCTCTCCACAGGACTTTAATGAGATTGATACATGAGCTATACAGTATTTTTCATCAACAGTCAACTCCACCTAGTGGTGTTTGTACTGAACACGAGTCTGGCTTCTCAGAGTAATGAACTGTTATGAAGGGAACACTACCCCAGCAACTGTTTATCTGCACTCAGTCTTGGTCCATTCAAATACTTGATGGGATCAATACTGATACTGAGGGATTCTGGATTTGAAGACTGAAATGAAAACTAGTACAGTTGTTTGGACAGAAATATGCACAATAGGACAAAACAGGGACTAACTCATTACAACTTAAACCCTCCGACTATGCCAGGATGAAATGAAGACCACCACACTTTCAAATACCAAGACTAAGCAATGGCATCATATATTACAAATATCCAAATGGTGCCTCATGAAACTAAAATATAAGACCCATATGACCTGCCAGTGTCCATTATTACTTTGAAAGGTCTTCATGTTCTCTTGTCGTGGCAGCTCTGAGGACCTCACGCTCCTGCTCTCACCCTCCGAGTGTTTGCTCAGACGAAGGAAATTATGTAATTAGCCAGTGAGGGATTGTTTTTGTTCCCTCTTTCCCCTCTTCACCCCAAACTTTTTCTCTCTCTCATTCAAAATGTATTTGTGAGAAATAGTCCTATTAGTCACACCTCAGACTTCACTTTTTTCATTAACTGAAAGTGAAAGAAGTTAAGTGATCAATATCCGTCCTGGCTACAGTTTCACTGTATATATGTATGGAGCGTGTATATTTATGGGCTGTGGTGGAGGTAGAGAAACTCTGGTTAGCTCAGCCCTTGGTGGGTCAGCCTGTGAGCGACAGCAGAGATGGTGCAGTACAAAATAGTAGAGATGATATGTACTAGTAGAGATGGTACGTACTAATAGAGATGGTACGTACTAGCAGAGTTGGTACGTACTAGCAGAGTTGGTATGTACTAGTAGAGATGGTACGTACTAGTAAAGATGGTACATACTAGTAAAGATGGTACATACAGCAAAGATGGTACTTACTAGCAGAGATGGTGTGGTACATACTAGCAGCATCAGGGGGCAGGGTGCGGGAGGAAAAGCTGGCATTTGGCTCTCTAATTCCAGCCGGCCTGGAGGCCTGCAGCTCAGAGAAGGGCCTCACTGTTGCTCTCTGGATCAGCCAGGTATTGCTTACATAAAAAGCAAGTGAAAACAGCTGTAGGGATAATTAGCTTGATTCTCCATTACATGCCATAAGGGCCAATAACTAAAAAATGGAGTTTTGTTTGGGTTAGAGCTGCAGTCCGAACCAGGAGGAAGTTGTAAAAGTCAGCCTGAAACAGGAAAAAAGAACAAATGGGGAGAAGAAAATGTAGAAGAAAGGCTCCAGCGCTTGAATTGTTATAGGAGAGATGTTCTCTTTCTGGAACAGCTGATTGGCTACAAATACATTTGCCACATATTGCTTGTTATTTTACTGATATGGCCTATACCAGGCCTGAAACATCTTGTTTTACATCTGCAGAGTATGCTGCTAGTGGGGGGCTCATCTTTGAACTTGTAATTGAATTTAGAGTGTTGCTTTTTCTTTAAGAGTGATAGAACGCTAACCACAGGGTACCTCTGAATGAAAGGGTAAGACAAAAACACTGGTGGTCTGTTAAGAGCCCATTTAATAGGTTTATATTACTGCACTTAAAGAAAAGGGAGCAAACTTATCTACACGCATGGGCTTGGTATGCAATCTTTAGACTAAAGGAAATAGATGATAAAAATAGTGTGGGGTATTAACAAGGAGTAACTTTTCCTGTGGCTACATTTGATAAGTCAATCATTGTCCTTCTGCTCAATGAGTATTAATATGAGAAAGCCCTAACCCCATTGAATCCCACCATTTAGCACTAGCAGAGGAAGCGTGGAGGACGAGGGCTTGTGCAGGGAGTTGGAGATTGGAATGGCCGATTGCAGCTGATGCCGAATGGTGGCTAAGGGGAACATTTGATATGCCCATTTAAAGATATGTGTTGCTATAGCTATAACTCATAGAACTCATATTGCATGTTGTATTCAAAGCATAGATCTTGAGGTGATGACAGAATGATCTCATCCAATATGTCTAAGTGTTAATGTTTTTGGATTGTACAGCTGGAGACTTTAGTATTGCTACTTTGGCTACTTCTTGACGTACAGTTAACATACAGCAGGGCCTCAGTGTATGTGCATGTTCACGTTTGATTAATGAAATCCTCCCCCCGTTGCACTGTTTTTCTGGCAAACTTCCTCCTTGTGTACAAATCTACCTAAAGATTAGAGTGTGTCTGGTTTGAATCAAACATATTTTTTCACAGTCCAGTCCCAATTATATCGAGACAAAATGGCCTAGCATTCAAGCAGGACAGTTGATATTATGGCTATCTTATGGCATGTTTTACAGTCTACCATCTAACACTCAGTATGTCTTTGTATATTGCCAACTTTTAGTTTCTTCCCTTGATTACTTTATCAAACATAACCTTATATGTAGAAAACCTTAAGTAACCTCATCCAAAATTATGCTGTTACATGTTATGCTATACTGTTTTTTTTTTTTTTTTAAACTGTCTGCAGAATAGTCTAACCTGAAATGTCTTGTTATGCTTTTGGGTATTTAGTATATTAAACTATAACATGCATCCATATTTTGTAATTGTAAATCACTGATTGTGGCTTAATATTAGAAACAGGCCCATTATCAAAAGTGGGCGGGGATAGGTGGTGAAATTTTTAGAGAACTCAAGCCTCAAATGCAGGACAATGCAGGATAACTCAAACATGCATTAATCCATTGAAATACAACTTTAAGTTTATGGTGAGGGAAAAACTATATAAAATGGTTAAAGGCTCATATAAGCCTAGTTTGCATTCTCTTTTCATTTAATATTCTTTATTTTTATCAGACAATAATTTCATTGATAACTTTTGAAGTAGATTTACTTTTACTTGAGTAATTTTTCAAAATCCGCCTTTATAATTCATCCAGCCAGTATAACCTGCTTAGAATGAGAACATCTAACATTCTGCCATGTTAAATAAGCCTAAGCTGTTAAGCGCTCACACAAGCGTAACTGAATATTGACAGGCTCTTCCTCATTAGCAGGACAAATGCAGATGTTACGTGTGCGTTGTGTGCTTGTGTAGTGAATACATGTTTTGTGTGGCTGCAGAGGTGATGACTGAGGAGAAAGAGGAGCGGCCTTCAAACACATCTACAGGCAGGTCCCTCTTTCCATTATACCCTCTGCCCCGGGACGTATTTGTTGATTCTCTGCCTCGAGAAATCATTAATTTAGGTGCAGACGACAGCGCAGAAACCTGAGAAAGAACACAAGCGAGCATGGACATACACTCACAGGCAAACAGCTTTACGACACACAACGACCTCCTCTGCTCCGCAACAAATGATGGCACTTTAACTGCAGGGCCTGTTTATTTACCCCGGCTTGTAATGGATGGCCCTTCCACGCCTCGCAGCCAATCAGAGAGAGACAGGAAGAGAGTACAACTGGGCACATTCCTCATGGCCATTCTTACAATGCTAAGTGACTAATGTAGAAAATACCAGGGTGGAAAAATAATTGTACTCAAGTAATTCTATGGTAAATCGTATCTAAATTGTATAGCTACAGCTAATTGCATAGGTAAGCAAATCAACAAAGCAGTAGATTGGAAATTAACTGGATTTGTTTACTCCATGTCCTGTTATATCCAATAAATGTACCATTACCATATCAACTAAATATAATGTATATATATAATAGCTGTCAAAGACGATATGTGAGAAATTATGGTATTAGCAGTACATTCATTTTGACTTGTCCCACTACTTGTTCCTTAATTTCAGACTTTACCTGTGCACATCTGTGGCCCCCAACACAGTGTTTCCAGGCCCAAGCTCCCCCCGTGACTGATGATAACGTCTTTGATGATTGGTCGTTATTTCGGGGTCTGTTTGCTCAGCCAATGAGGCGCCCCCAGCGTTCTAGACATACATCATTGTATTTTCACTACCTAGCCCCAGGACAGGACTGAGCTGTTACTGACTGCTGCATAGAGACTGACTTTTAGACACACACATTCACCAACATTTTTCCCCCCTTTTTTTTTTTTTATTAATGAGCACTTGATGTTTGGGCTACAGCCAGCTGCATTTAGAGCATTCTTAAGGAGCTCTGGAAAGTTGCCAGACAGGGGGAGGAACAAAATGGTCAAGCTAAAGCTGCAAAATAAGCAAGACATCAACACTAGAGCTAAGTGTGTTGAGCTAACCTTTCCTTTACAACTCTGCAATAAATGACACAAAATGATAAGGCAACCACTGTTACAGTTACACACTTTATTATGTGAATTTAACCCATTTACATTACAAGCCTTGTGTCAGTTTAAAGCCTGGATAAATAAAGCTGCTTGTATCTAAACCTAATGCCCAGATTAATATGTAGAAGGAAATGTAAAGATAAACTCCTCACATCACAAGCTAGTGTCTAAATTACGGATAAATGGTGAGAATTACCTCAGGAAGGATCAGTGAAAATATACGTACCACGTTTTCATAACAATAAATCATTCAGTGTTTGGAGCAAATGATTTATTGTTCAGAGTGGAATCAGAGGAGAGATTATGTTGTATGAATTTCGGGGCTACAAGGGGATACAAGCCAAAGTACACAATCTTGGTTGCCTGGGATCCAGAATACACACTTCTCCAATACTTTACGAAGAGTGAGTCTGGAATCTGGTGGTCACCAGTTGAATCTCCCTGAGTTCAGATGGGTGTGACTGACAAGTGGATTAGCCAATCAGGGACATGCATGATCCATCCATATCAAAACAAAGACGGCAAAGATGGAGGAAAAAAGAACGGAAAAAATATCACAGGGGACTAAAGAACATCACAGATTTTTGGTAATTAATGAGCGAAGCACTTAACTCTGTTCATCTGAGTTGAGACAAGTTTGATTTTGTTCATCAATGGGCTCCTTTGTTTCACGTGCATCACTGAAATAAACCAATCCGATTGCACGGTATTGTCTGAATCTGACTTGAGGTGCGGAGGAAGTGCTGACCAGCCCAGTCCCTCTATATAAAAAATACAATGATATTGTGGACAGGAAAAAATATTGGTGCCAGTCCTAAGACTATATAAACTGAAGGATTGCGGAATGAAGCGCAACAAAATAAATTTGCACAAAGTGCTAGAAATCATTTGAAAGGGCATGCAGCACCACCAATGTATAACCTCTCCATGCTTACCAACAGAATTTGTTGTAGCAACCTACAGAAAATGTTCAGTGAATGTGTCTCCTTGAAAATGTTATAGTTTAGCCTGGAATGTATTGTTTATTCCATTTCAGGTGTTGCTTAAAGAAAGCCTTAAACACATGCATTTGTACTGTGAACAAACCCATCATGGCATCATAATGCCATGTAGTGGAATTTTCTAGCAGGTGGCAGTCCCACTAATTACACAATGCACCTTTAAATGTAACACGTCTTACATTTTTGTTTTCTTTTTGTTTTCCAGGTTGAATAAGTGTGAGATGACAAAATGAAGATTCAGCTTTCTTCAAATGCACAGCGAGTCATGAACTCAACCGGGCCTTGAAGACCAGTGTTATGGTAGACTGAAGTACATTCCACATCATGTTTGTTCAAATCTGCCCTGGGTTGCAAGGTATCCCGACATACTTCACTGAAGCTGTTTTGTGGCTAGCGTAACCCAGCAGTGCTAGCCATACATACACTCATGCACAAGGCAGTTATGGAGTGTTTACAAGTGCAACTAAATACTGGACTTCTGTGAATACAAGGAGTTCAATCCCTCATCTCTGGAGATTTCTTTCTTGACATATCGTGCCAAAGGAGTTGCGTCGTCCCTTACAAACTGAAACTATTTACTGGGACTAATCTGAATCCTCCATAATCCCAGTATAAACCACAAATTGCTCATTTGTTTGCCAATCAGCTGCATTCTTTGTTAAGGACTGCAATGAAATCTACAACCTAAAGATACCCATGCAGGAAACAGTTTGAGGATAAGCTTACATCATGCCTACAAACTGTCCATTAATGAAGAGAAAACGGACACAAAAGACTTTCTGAAAGAACACATTGTTTATAAGACTCTCCTTCATTTCTTTTCGCCTGCTGTGTGTTTGTTTAATCCACCAATATCATGTTCTGTTTGGGTTTTCTATGTTCAAAATTGTTTGATGTGTCACAAATCTTGGAGTTGGTGCGGCTGTATATGACGTACTTTGTGGATAGGTGAGTCATGACTGTACACCCATCAAGAATAACAAAATGGCCACTTGCGTTATTCAGGATATGAGCAAAAAAAGAAGCTATGATTGTTAGACAACTGTGTCGGAGTATTGCCACAACTGCAGATCTTGAGTTGTGTCAGCATTCTGCAGTTAGAATCAAAAGGGACAGAGCTGAATTTGCAATGAGCGATTATTGTGTGTAGCGTAAGGTTCAGTTCAATTTAAAAGACCAATAATTGAGAAAGTAGGGCCGGGCGAAAAGGTGAAATTTTTCCTCATATATTGATCTATCTTGATTTTCGATATGATTTTGTTTTGGGGTTTTTTTCAAAATCAAAATTAAAATGACTATCTGTTTTTATTTCCTGAACATAAACAGGGCATGACATTTCACACAAAAAATAGTCCCTTTTCCTCCGAAGTCTGAACTCTGCTCCTATGAAATTACTGATTCTGATAGCATAAATAGACAGTACATTACAGTTTGTTGTTATGAAGCAGCATAATAAGTAAGTGGTCATAAAATTATTCCTGATTGGTTCGAGTTGTATTTTTAACAAAACATTGTCATTACTATTGGATGCAAAATTGCAGTTACCTGATGACTACCTTTGAAACCTTTGATATCAGTGACCACTCCTAGAGTAATTAGGGATTACATCAACACGTTATCTGTAGAATTACGTTTACAGAAAAATATTTCCGTTGAGCTTATCTAATAAGCAGTTTTGTACGTGGCAGTTGTGTTCATATTTGTTTTTTGATTGTTCTCATGTATTTTTGTTTTTCTTCTTTTTTTGGATTAAATTTGGTTTTACAACACATTCAACATGTCTTTACGCATTGTTCATTTAATTGTGAACATAACCAGATTATGCTGCCAAAATACAATCAAATGTATTTCTTGTTATGCACCCGACTTAGGTAAATGGATTTTAATCGTAAATGTTAGTTTTAATAGTAAATGTTGTTAGAAAATATGAAAATGCATAATCATGATGCAAGTCTCACCACATAGAAATATATTTTTAGGGGAATCTGGCTGCAAAGAAAGTTAAACATTGCACTATTTCTTATGGTAACTTTAACAATACGCTGCACCAAGAACAAATTCCTGCTCCCAGTTTTCATGGTCTACCAATTCTCTCTCCTTCTTAGTCTCTCATAAACTCAGCCAGATGTTGCCCGTTTTTTCTTCCTCAGGGAACAGGGACGTGAGGGCGAGTGGAAGGAGGGGCATCCTGGCAAACGACTACGGGGATCACATGGTGGTCGCATGTTTTGATGTTTTGAAAAGATACTCTAGTCTAGTACAATCAGCTATAAATGTTTTTCACACTGTGATATGGGAACTATTGGTGGTGTGATGATATTAGTCTAGTTCTGGTTAAGACTGGGTTTTGTTATCTCTCAGAATGTTTTTCGTTTGTTTGTTTTCTGAGGAAGTAGTTCCTACAGTGAAACAATTGAAAATAATTACTAAGTGGAATTTTTACTCAAACTTTTAGCCCAACTTGCTACCAGACATCTCATTGGTGAGGCAGCTATTCAAACGTTTATTTGTTTTATATGAGGCCTATCCTCTTTAGTCATACATTGCACTGGGATCAACCCATTTTATTTTCCATCTTCACCCAATTACCAGGGCACACTGCCAAATTGCCCAGGTTAATGCCCCGCCTTTTCATTTTACTATTGTTTTTCCTACTGTTATTCGAACCCCAACTTCCGTAGTGTAATTGCAAATAATCACTTAGTGGAACTATTGAGTACTTTGACCTCTGACTTGAACAACAAAACATCATACTGTATGCTGCTGGTGTGTAGCTTCTAAAACCTGTATTAAGCGAGGATATAACGTGGACCAAACTTGAACCAAGATAGGTCTTAACCTGGACCAAACTGTGTCTTATTCAAAAACAAGTGGCCTATGTTTTATATTTAATGTTTGTAGGTCAGAGTAGGTCACTAAACTATGATAAACATAGACTTGTATTTTAATCATACAAAACTATTTTCTGAGTCCAGGCCCAAACAACCAGCCTACCATAAAACAGCTACTAAAGTAGGACTAAATCAAGACTGAATAGGGACTAATTCTAAAATGGGCTAAGGGTTAACAGGCAGCAGAGGCCTAAAACAGGTATCCAGCTGACTCAGGAATAGACTAAATAAATCTTAGAGGTTTAAACCATAGAGTAGGCCTATAGAAAATTGAAAATGCACTACAATTTTAAAATAGAGCTATAGAGCTCTCTGTTTTGAGATAATGTACCATAAAATAATAATGACCTTAATGGCTGTAATGCTCCAGGCCTTCAGGTGATGAGAGCGCCCTGTGTACATTCTGCAGTCTTGATTTTTACCTCACAGAAACCTGATATGTCAACCCGGGAACAAATCCTAAGTCTCTCCTCTAGTATGGATAGGGTAATAGCCTCGAGTGCTTTATAAGTTTATTTTAGGTAATAGAGACGCTTGTTTTGTTACAGGCTGTTCCGTTCACCCCTCCCCTCCAATACCCTCCCTCCCCAAAGTTTTCACCTACACTCAAATTCCTCCTTGGTTCCTCAAAGTTGCTGCTGGTGGTGGCTGCCTGGGCTGGAAGGCAAGATGAAGAAGATGTGAAAGAGCGCATGCGCCAAAGTGTAAGGGGGTTTTGCGGCTCACATCCACGCTGCAGTCGGCTAGTTTGTGTGGGGAGGCGACAGCAGCAGGTGAGACAAGAAGAGAGAGGAGGGATAGAAAAACGGTGCGAAACGGGAATACTCGCCGATACTTCTCTTCCAACAGACAGACGCACAACACACGGCGAGGACGCAGCAGCGGCAGCACGACGCACGCCGGGTGGACACAAAAGTTTGGGGATCCTGGTCTACTGTCTGGAACTGTGCCGTGATTTTATTCACTGGATACTGCGAAAGGAGTTGTCACAAGCGGTTTCTGTTGTTGTCTTCGCACAGAATGGAAAGGAATTTGACAAGTCGTTTGTGGCGAGGATCTCGGTGTGGATTTTTCCGCAGGTAATTGTGCTACAGGCTGACTGTGCAAACGACTGGATTTTACGTTTGAGCTGCACAACAAAAGTGACAGAAAGGTGATATTTTTTGAAAGACATTACAGAGTTTCATGGGACAAATTGGCACTTTGTTTTCCACTAGATGTTTTTAATTTAAAATTATATATTGCCCACAAACCCAAGATAAACTTTCAACCGTTGGTTTGACTTGACCTTTGACGGACCGCTTTAATTGCCACCAGAAACATCAAACTTTGAAGTAATATTTCTTCAAGACATTACCTGGGAAGACAGCGATTTTTTTTCTTTCCTACAGTGACAAAAGGGAATTTTAAAGTCACCTGGACTGGTGTACCCAGGGATTATTGCTTGGAGTCGATTCGACTTGTAACGGGCTGCTTTCCGCACGGTGAGTTGTCTGCACTGCTGTTATCTCCATGGCCCTAGTCCTGCGTTGTTTTCCAAAAGGAACTGTTTTAGTTGGACCCCGCTGCACTGATAGGCCCAGTGCTGCTAAATTAACTTCTTGACAGATGAGAAACAAGCCACACAGAATGACTCGTCTACTGATTGGCATCTTCAAATAAGGACGCATAACCTTCATAAAAAACTGTGCTTATGCTTGGTCTATGATGGGCATTTAAGAGCCAATGGGAAAGTCTGTTTTAATAGCTTACTTAGCGTAAAGTCACTTTGATGCTATTCTCCCCATAAACCCGTGCACCTGGCTCCCTCTCCTGGCTTCTGAAGTTCATGTCGTGAGGAGAGCGGCACGACGCACTGGCGGGTGGTTTTAAATATTTGGCATAAATGTTACAGTGTAGCTTTAGACTAGTCCTGGTTAGGTCTGCAACATTTGTACAAAAAGGGAATTGTAGAATATAGATTATACATTTTTACTTGAGTTTTACCGGCTATAAATTCCTATAAGATATCGCATCTGCAGTGGGGTGTGCGCTGCCGAAATCTTCAGTTTTAATCCACAATAAATGAGTGTCAAACATAAGTCTCACAGTAGAAAGGCCCATATGAAACAACTGACTGCAAATGGGAGTTCACTAATTCTAAATGATGACAGATTTTCTTTTATTATACAATACACATTATATTCTGTTTTTCTTCGCCTGTTTTAGATCATGAACTTGGGATCAATAATTATTTAATTATAAATATAAGTCTAGTGTATTTGCACGTGCACTCAGGCCTGCTATATTTCACCGTTAAACTTGCGCAAAATTCACGCGTAGAAAATAATAATTTTAAAATATTTATTTTGGTTAAAGTACACAATGAAATAAGAAAAACTAAAGAAACAGAAGTACGCCTAAACATGTGTGCGCGTTTTAATGCATAAGTGAGCGCGCGCGTGCTCGTGTTCTGTCTGATGATGATGATGATGATGATGATGATGTTGATGATGAACTTGGCCCGAGTATAAACACAGTCTGACACTTCAGTCACAGCAAATGAACGCGCATAGATTTCTGGCACGTCCACACCGCTGTGGATTTATGATCGCCTCAAACGCAATGTCAATGCTTTGCTTTAATATAAAATCATTTTGTATGACACCTTTTATAATAACTAGTTTTAATTTACTGTTGCTCTTTTCATACTTTTTACTATAAGGCAATTGTCTATTTTATATGACTCTCTGAAAATAACAGCAATTATGTCAATATTTAGAATCAGGCTTAGAGTTTACGGCCTTACAATCTTTAAAAAATGTTGTACATTGTAAAAATGTATTTTTTTCTAAATATCATAATATTTGAAACCATTTCTTTTTAAGCCTACACATTTCTGTGTGTGCCTGAGTGCAAACTGCCGCCAACTGTCTACTTTTAGTCAAGATTTGTCTTTTTCCCTAAAGGGCTGAAAAATCCAGACACACTGTGTAAGTTTTCTATGTATTAAACTAAGGTTGTTTTGTCCCTCAGATTGTCAGTATGAACCTGGGGCTTAGGTGCGTGTGCCGGCCGCTGTGCTGGCCTTTCGGCTCTGCGACGCTGGACTCCAGACACTGTGTGTTCGCTCTCACTATCCTCACACTCCTCATGCAGGTGGTGGTGGAGGCCAACTCATGGTGGTATGTATGCTTTTACTCCCCTGCATTTTATTGAAGGGGGCTTTAAGTTTTTTTTAACACCTTCGTGTGAAATTGGATTTGAACTCCTGCGCTGGCTAAATCTGTTTACAAAAGTAAAATGTTAACTATGGCACACTCAGTTTGTTTTTAACTTATATTCTTGCTTGGCCAAGACAAAATTATGAAAATTATAGAAAACGCAGTGGTGTATGAGTCACCTTCCAAATATGTGCAAATACAGTCGCAGCCTGTGTGCGAATGCTTGTGAATATTGTCCAGTTTCTGGTAATGTTCACTGAAATGTCTATATTTGTGCACTCACCGTACCTTTGCACTTGGCAGTTGGGCTGGAGACTACAGTAATTACAGTGTCAATGAAAAGATTTACTTCATACGTTAATGACAGAACTGATATGAGTTTGAATTATTTTTTCATAATGATTCTTTAATAAGAACAATAAACATCATGTGTTGAATAATACGATACCAGTATCACCAAAGAACCTTCATTACTGAATGGACAAAATTTAAATATAAACATGTGGAATTTCATACTTGGATTAAGACTAAAAATACAAAACCTGGTTCAAAGTGGGCTAAGCCAGGTAGTAAACTACAATAAAAACAAAATTTCACCAATTAATGTCCTTGATGAGTCATATATGACTGTAGCATTATGGCAGTACATTTACGTTCAAAATCTGCAGACCTCTAACATTTTTATTGTGCAGCGATACTTTAAAATTCATTGTTTTGGAAAGAGCCTCCATTAAATCAGCTGAAGTGCAGGCCCGCTGAAGGAGTTGCGAGTCCAAACTGTTCGCCTGTTTCCGGTTTGGAGGGGACACAGGTGTAAATGATTTAGTGTTGCAGCAGCAGAGAGCCTGAGTGGCTGAGCACACAAACAGAGCTGTGTGTTGTTTTATTTTTCAGCCTCTGGTGTGTGCGTATGTTACGTGTGCATATGTTACATGTGTGTATGTTACGTGTGCGTATGTTGTGTGTGCGTATGTTGTGTGTGCGTATGTTATGTGTGCTCACGTTGTGTGTGCTCACGTTGTGTGTGTGTGTGTCATGTTGTGTGTGTGCTCACGTTTTCTGTGTCATATTGTGTGTGTGCTCACATTGTGTGTGTGCTCACGTTGTGTCTGTGCTCATGTTGTGTGTGTGCTCATGTTGTGTGTGTGCTCATGTTGTGTGTGTGTGTGTGTGTGTGCTCATGTTGTGTGTGTGCCCATGTTGTGTGTGCTAACGTTGTGTGTGTGCTAACGTTGTGTACGTGCTCACTTTGTGTGCGTGCTCACTTTGTGTGCGTGCTCACTTTGTGTGCGTGCTCACTTTGTGTGCGTGTTCGTGTTGTGTGTGCTCATGTTGTGTATGTATGTTGTATGTGTTGCTTTGCGTTCCCGTGCTGCTGCTGCTGAGTTCCCCCAGTCGATCGGGTTACACTGGGGGCTAATTGTGTCTCTCTTGGGGCTTGGGGATGGGCCGCTCTAATTGTCCTGTGGCCTGGAACCAGATGGCGAAATGAGTGCGAGTCTTCAATGAGTCATTCAAAAATGTAGCTTTTGTATCCCTTTGTAGTTCACTATTGCACTTAGGGCCACTTTTTATGATCACATGACGGACATGCTTTATATATACCAGTTGATAACCTTTTTTGCTTTCTCTTTTGAGGTTACCACTGAGAAACATCTGCCTCTTGGTTGGCATGTGTTAAACTGCTTACTAACTTTTTTAGTATAACTTTTTTTTTTTACTTTATCCAGGCTTGGGAATGACCCACTGTAGATAAATAAAGTTGTGCTACATTTGTCTCATGGGAGCGTTTTGTATACATGCATACAAATAGTGTGTAATCAAATTCCATATTCATTTGGCACACATTTTTCACCAGATGACCTTCCTCGATCCGCACACAAGTTATTATGAATCGTCCACTACAATAAAATAAAAAGAAAACTGAACACTGTTACATTTGCATATTCAAGCCCATTATGTCCTTGCCCTCTCAGGTCTTTAGCCATGAACCCACTGCTAATTCCCGAGGCCTACATCATCGGAGCTCAGCCTCTGTGCAGCCAGCTGGTGGGCCTGTCGCAAGGCCAGAAGAAACTGTGCCAGCTCTACCAGGACCACATGCAGTACATCGGGGAGGGCGCCAAGACGGGCATCCGGGAGTGCCAATACCAGTTCAGACACCGGCGCTGGAACTGTAGCACTGTGGACAACTCCTCTGTGTTTGGACGCGTCATGCATATAGGTAACAAGACACACACATTTCACTGTTTCATAAAAACATGGAACTTTTTGAATTTTATTAAATATCTCATAAGGTCTTATTAAGTGGTTCTAGTTAATCAAAAGGACTGCACAAACCTTTTTAGTATAATTTAAATGGCTGCAATTCAGTATGTGTTTAACTGCAAACTACATACAGTAGTTTGCACATAGGTGGGTGGGTTTAATGTTTAAAAAAGTAATTCACATTTCATTTCCTGAGCATCGTAAAATAATAAGGCGGTTTTCCTGGTAGAAAAGTAGATTGATTACAATCATTGCAATTAAAATTTATTTTAATATTTGACTTCAAATGAAAATGAATCTGGATTTTGGGATTCATTCACGCATAACACAAAAGTTCAAAATTAGCTGTGTGCGTCATCCTGGTGCCCTCAACATTTTAAAAAAAGCTTTAAGTGTTTTTTTTTTTGTTTTTTTTTGTTTTTTTAAGCTTAAAATGGTAATTGAGTTATAGCAAATGTATGTCTAAACCTAAAGGTCACATACTCGCACAGTTTCTGTACGCTTCATTTACCTGACTTTGGATTGGCCATTGCTTCATTGGAAAAGTGTATAGGACTGTTGCTTCTTGGCAGCCGTGTGAGGGAATGGTTGGTGAGTGAGGTACACGGTAAAGAACTTGTGGCTTTCTGCTTCTCATCGAGTTAGAGGAAAGTATAGAAACGTAAAACAACATAGAGCTGCTTACTGTCAAATTCTCATTGGTTTTGCATTTGTGCTTAGAGCTTCCTAAACCATCAACATCAGTTCAGGCACAATGTCATGATGCCATTAATCAAATTAGCTATTACAAAAAAATTAAGTTTCATATAAACCTTTTTTTATGTGGAGGTTTGAGTAATGGCATGCAGCAATTTCTATTCTTACGTCAGGAAAGATTACAATATGGTTTTCCTCTTAGTGCGGATCGTTTACGGATAAATATTTTTCTTAAGAAATGTCTCCTAAATTCAAGTAACTTCCTCAATGGTTTCATAGCGAGGTTTGTGATTTATGCAGACAGCCAAAAAGTTTGGTTTTAATTTTTTTTTAATCCACAAATGCAGTCATGATGGTTAGTAACGGGGGAGATATCAGAGCTTTTAAAAAGTTTTACAAACTGAAGTTTGAAATTAACATTCAACAACTTCATTGTACTATTGTATTGCCTGTACAATTATACATATTTCATAACGCCGTCTTGCCTAAGCACACAAGGCCTTCCCTGTAACACTCGATGCCTGTCAGTCAGTCTGCTGGCTTCATACAGAGCTCCAGGGGGTCCTTAGACTTGCTCCTCGGCCCACTGTGGTTACTTTAGGCTGGGATACAGTTGAACCAAACTCCCAAATGGTTCTTTCAATTGAGTGAGACTGCAAAGTGGAAGATGGCAAAATGTGAAACCTGCCAATATCCTAGGGCTCAATTAAAGTTTGACTAATATATCTGATAATCTATTGCCAAATGTACACAGCTGGGTTTCTTTTTACTTAATATTTTGAAGTGACTGCACATTTTCATTAAAGGGAAAGCCATATATTCCTATACATTCTTTACTGTTCTGCTTTCCCTTCACTCAAATCTATTGCCCCTGTCATGTGTCTTTCTCTTTCCATCTGTTCTTCCCATTAGATCGTATTTTCCTCAGATTTGGCCCGGCAGGTAGACAGTATAGACTTCATTCAGATATTTTAGTGGCCCTTGTCTTTAATGTCAGCATACTTTGGTCAGCTGTTTTGTCTTTTGCTTCTTATCTACGCTCTCCTTGTAGACTGTGGCTTGGTAAAGTGGTGCTAATGGGGGGAACATCCACTGACAGCAGGGGAAAAATGCTTACACGTATCTCTTTCTTGTATTGTCTTGAGCCCTCCCAGCAGAGGAAATTTGTGGTTAATGGCTAGTGGCTCCAGCATCCCTCACTTGTGACAGATACAACCAAGAGAGCTCTTCTTCTTGTCGATTCTAATTTGAACTGAATTAGACCGTGCATGCTTTGAGGGGTGTTGGTCACTAGAGGGCGTTGCTTTCTCTGGCTGAATCCCAACAACAGCAAACCGAACTCTGCACTTGAACATGTTGGTAATGAGGAGCCTGCAGCAGTTTTGGCTGGAGTGCTCTGAAATCTTAAGTGTATGGTGAGTGCTGTCATATGACATCACATCTCCTCTGTCTGGGGATTCTTAAAGGAAAAGGACACTGATATGGCCTCAGTATAGAAGAAATAAACATAATGAAAAATGGATCAAAATACAAGGAGCTTGGAACAGTCTCTAAAAAAGGAATGCAAAGATAAAACATAACAAAAATACTAAAATAACTTAATTTAAAGGTGCACTATGTAACTTTTTTCTGGTGGACTGTTGTCACCATCTTGTTTTGTTATTACTTTTCCTGAAATGTTCTACAGTGTAGCATTAAACTTATCGGGGACAAACGGGTAGCATGAAGTTGAAGTTACAGGTCAGATCTGTGGAGAGTGACACCGCTCACAATTTTCTCAAGGTATTAACACGCTTATAATTCAATAAATGCCTGATAGGTAAGTTTAATGCCAGACTCTGGAACGTGTCAGGCAAGGAATAACTCGCAAACGCAAAGTTTGGATATCCACGGAACTGTCAGATCTGGATTCGATTTTTTTAACATGGTATCCAAAAATTACAAATTTTGCTTTGTGATTGACTCAGTATATTCAATGTTCTTATGTCCATTACAGCCAGCAGAGAGACGGCCTTCACCTATGCCATCAGCGCAGCAGGTGTGGTGAACGCGGTGAGCCGAGCCTGCAGAGAGGGGGAGCTGTCGAGCTGTGGGTGCAGTCGAGCGGCGCGCCCCAAAGACCTGCCTCGGGACTGGCTGTGGGGCGGCTGTGGAGACAACCTCAACTATGGATACAGGTTCTCCAAGGAGTTTGTGGACGCTCGCGAGAGAGAGAAAAGCTATCCCAAAGGCTCGTACGACAGTGCGCGGCAATTGATGAATCTACACAATAATGAAGCTGGAAGACGGGTAAGACGATATGAGATGCTGAAGGGGTGAATGCACTCTCTCTGAGCCACAACTCCCCTTATGTCTTGTTTTTTGTCCCCTTAAAATTATATGATTCCATCTGATGTTTCCTGAATACCTGATGATCATTTTAAACCTCAATATCTCAGAAATACCCAGAACTCACATAGAACCTTATAATTCTAAGGGTATTTTATGTTAAGTCTTGATGTGCTTTTAATTGAGAAAAAAAAAAAAAAAAAAGTTTAGCACACATCACCTGGACTTGTGCAACATTACTGAACAAAGTGCAGACTACAGTGAAACAGTATGGGGAGGTTTGAAGTGAAAAAGTGCAGGTCTCTGAGAGGAATCTGGCTGATGATCTGTGTAACAGCTCTGTCCGCTCTCATTACCACACACTTTTATCTCTGTGCTGTCAGATCACACAAGCCACTCCATCTCTCTCTAAACATCTTGAAACCCCCTCAGACGTGTGCAGTGCCAGATATCTGCTGCCAGGCCTAAAAAAGGACAAATGACTGTAGCATGTTTTGGTTAACTTAAGAAACATGGAGACAAGTGCATGGAGACACTGCCAACTGTGATTATATTCTATACAGGACACAGTGCTGTCATTTTTGTATGCCCCACAAATAAGATGTTCATTCAGAGTGTGGAATGCAGGAGGAGTGGATAAGGGATTAGAATAACATAATTGTGTGTATTCTATCATATATTACTACACTTAGACAAGTTTTCTTTACAGTAAATTCTCATCATTTAGATTAGTTTTTAATGCTCTTTTGTATCATCCTGGTTCAGACGGTGTCCGACCTGGCCCACGTGTCGTGTAAGTGCCATGGGGTCTCGGGCTCCTGCAGTCTGAAGACCTGCTGGTTGCAGCTGGCGGACTTCAGAAAGGTAGGAGATGCCCTGAAGGAGAAGTACGACAGCGCCGCCGCCATGAAGCTCAATACGCGCGGCAAACTGGTCCAGCTCAACAGCAAGTTCAACGCCCCGACTAACCACGACCTGGTGTACCTGGAGTCCAGCCCAGACTACTGCCTGAAGAACCAGAGCACCGGCTCTCTGGGCACTGTGGGACGCCTGTGCAACAAGACCTCTGAGGGCATGGACGGCTGCGAGCTCATGTGCTGTGGGCGGGGCTACGACCAGTACAAGGCGCAGATAGTGGAGCGCTGTCACTGTAAGTTCCACTGGTGCTGCTACGTCAAGTGCAAGCGCTGCACCAAAATCGTGGACCAGTTTGTCTGCAAGTAACAGACGGAGCATATGTTTTGTGGTCAGACCAGTGTGAGGAGCAAAGAAGTGAACGAATGAAAGAAAGAAACTATATAAATTATATTTATAGAGTTAAACAATTATGCCTTTGCAAAAAGACTTGACTCTTTTTTTTTTTTTTTTTTTTTTTTTTTTTTAACATCAAATCAAAAACAGAGAAATATTTATTTTGAGATTTTATTTTGGCCCAGACGTCAACAGCCAGTTTTATACCCACCAAATGCCTGAAAACTGTTGGAAAAGCTCTCTGCCCAGCCACCCTCAACCTTTTTTTAAATTTGGATATTCAAATGGACTGAATTGGACTCCCTTCTTCAAATGTTGTAGAGTAGTTGAGTTTGGGGCTTGTTCTTAAGAATGACTGAAGAGGATGCCTGTGCGTATGGATGTTTTGTTCACTGGCCCAGTTCTAGACAATTACATACTCGCCTCATTGACCTTACTGCATTTCAAGTAAGTAACACTGGTGGTCCACATGAGTTCTTTGGAGTACATTGGGTACTACACGGAGGGCTAAGATTGGGGATTGGGCCATTTTTATTAAGCTGTACAAGTGCCTTAAAAGTTCCCCAGGTGCTGCAACAATCCCTCAACCAATATGCACTTTTAGACAGAAGCTAATACCTGTCTGTATGTGTTAACCAAGAGTAATATTATAATTGTTATTGCGTACATTCTTTTCCATATTAACACCAAGTATCCATCTAACATTATTTTACAATACGTAAATGGTTTCAAGTATATATGGGCAATGTTGTAGTGGTGACTTTATCCATTCTCTGTGTATATAGTATGTCTATCCAGCCAATCAGTAAAATGTATTTATTTTTTTAACCAGACTTCAACTTCAAGCCACCATCTCCATGTTATTGTTTGCTGGCGTTCTCTTCAAGCTCTTGTTTTGAAAGTCACTTTGTATGTTAGTTGTTCTTGCGGCTCTTTCACTGTCTTTGTAAAGGGAAATGCACCTTATTGTTATCAAAACACATAATCTTTCTGTTCACTTTTCATGTTGGTTCGGTCAAGAAAAAAAAAAAAAGAAACGTGTATCTGTGATTTTAATGTGTGCACCAATACCACTTCCTATCTGCTCACTGTCCCTGTGGTGATTCTCCATAGACAACGGCATTATGTTTTACCAATCCAACCAAGTGTATTTATAAGCTTCTCCATGGAGTTGAGGTTTGAAAATGTGTTAATATAGCTGATATTTTGTTACTTTTTACAAATTGGCTCGATGCTCTACTTTATTTCAATAAATATCCATATAAAACCAGCACATAAACCTTCATGTATTTTATTTATTTGTATGTATTTTCCTTTGAACACTTTTGAATAGTACTCAGTTTAGTTTTCATGTTTACTGAAAATACTTTAAACCAGAAACAATACTAAAATTCTTAAATTGGCATCTATCTGTTATATACAGTCTTTTTGGTGGTCATCGTCTTTCTATTGTTCCAGTGCCTGTGGTTCACGTTGAGCAGCTCCGTGTGGGACTTGCAGATTTTTAAATGCTTGTCTAAAAGATGACTGACCTCATCATAAATTTGTGGAGTTCAAGAATTTAAGAGAAGAAGAGAACTGTGGGTAAATGAGGAAAAGGATTAGAAGCGAGTGGAGAGGAGCTTTAAGGAACTAATGCTCAGTCAATCTTTCATAAAAAGACCCTGGCGCTGCCTCATGCTTACACTTAAAATGATCTTGGCATAAGCCCGCATGTGTAACCCTGGCATTTGGTCCTGTAAGTCACAGTTCTGCAGAAATTGTACAGTATGTGATACTGAGGTCACTGAAAACTATAGGAAAGATAGATTTTACAAGCACAAACCAAAGGTAGCAGGTCTTGGCATATTTGAACTTTCAATAAAAGGCTGTGTGTTTACAGGCGTATAAAATAAGATTGGGACTGCTTTCAACATGCAAGAAAAAAGATTCAGAAAAGATTACGGAAAGTGGAAGTACCCAAGAAGTTACCCAAATACACATGGTTTTGATGCTAGTATAGTACTGTTTTAAAACTCTTAATACTTCTTGCCTATGCCACATGTACCCACTACCCTGCACGAGTGCCTGCGATTACACCAACTTACATATTATGTTACTCTATGAAGCTGAAAAATTAGCACATAAAGAGAAACCAAAACAGAATGAAATCAGATGCTTCAACGTGATTTATAAGACCAAAATGAAAATCTCCAGGTGCAGTGATAGTGTAACTGGATCCACAGGTGCTCTGCCCTCACTGACTCTGCTGAAGATCTGCTGAATTGTTGGCAGAACTTCCCCACACCTGCCCCTGCCCAATGCCCTCATCGCTCCGTGCTTTCTCTGGGTTTTTCATGCGGGTGACTGTCTAAATATTTGTTCTCTCTTTTTCGGTTGTGGTTTCGATAAAGTTGTTATTTAAATTCGCACACACAATTAAGCACTGACCACAGGCTCCTCATGCGGCGTAAGAAAAGAATATATTTTGAACACACTGTATGTTTTGGCTGTGCTTCAGTACCTCCTCTTCACAGTTTGTTCTAGAAATATAATCGTTTGTTTGAATGGCTTTCCTCATGTGCATCTCAAATTGCCCTTTTACTTTTAGAGAGACTGATTAATCTCCCCCATAAAGTGATTTTACATAGTTTTACATGAGCACATTTGTTTGGTGTTCTTAGGTACAGTTTTGAATACTAATTAGCATGATGAGAACAGGGCGGAGGATTGAAACAATTGGTCTGACTTCTTCAGAGCATCTCCAGGAACGTTACGTGACACTGCAGATGTATGATATAATGCAGCATTTTACAGTTGCAGCCAAAAGTGCTGACCACAATTTTGTGAGAATTCTTAATATTGAGCTCCTGCCAATGCAAATACCAAGATGTTCCCCTTGTATAACTACAGTTTGACAATTGATGGGACACATGCAAGACTATTATTCTGTGGTGAAATTTTAAGACTGTAAGCGGGTACATTCTCCATATAACTATTACGAGTATTATTATACTGCTCATTACAATTGACTGTAGTAAGAGTTTTAGGGTTTGTATTGTATATGCTGGTTTTTACCCCACACACCTTTCTCTCTCTATGTATATATATCCATGCAAAGGCCTAGTGAAGACTATATAAAGTATATGAACACTTTATGTTGCAAATGCCTTCAGCACTTACAGTTTCAGCCAATAAGATTGTAACACAATTTTTACATCCTCCAAAAAAGAAAAAAAATGTGAAATATTGTAATAAAAGAAAGAAATGATTGATACATAGTGGAGGAGTCAAACATTTTTGGAACATGAAATCTGGTCTGAGGGGATTCAACAATGAAACACATATAAATGTTCTGTCCCCATGCAGATCAGTGAGCTTTATGGACTAAATCTTTACTATACTTAATACATGAGCTGTCAGGGCCAAAGACCTGGCTAAACTCAAATCTCTATAGTTACACTCTGCGGCTCTTACTGTAAAACTCTTATAATATAAGTGAATGGAGAGAGCCCAGCTGCATTTGGAGCTTATTTGGGCCTGCGGTTGTGTGTGTTTGAGAGAGTGGGCAGAAGTGCAGCCGTGACGTCGCACACAGTCTGGACAGGATCACTCAGATGGGACGGTCCCACAGGCCTGCCCTTGTCCTCCGCTGTACAACTGTCCCACCAGAAACCACTGCACCACAAGTTGTTTTAGACAGACCAGAGTGGAGGAGAATGGAAAGGTTATACTTGAACTCAGAGGTCAGGACTTTCAAAGTGCAAGTCAAGATTACAGTTTTTAAATCTGCAAAAACAGCAACACATTTTTCTAGTTCAATTTATCATACAAATACAATGCAGACATGAAAAGACATAGTTTAAGTTGTGCTTCAGAGTATAAAAAGAATGAACTGGAGAAAATTAAAAAAAAAAATCTTTTCATGATCTAAGCACATTTGAGGAATTAAACAAAAATGCAGGATAATTTATCCAAAAGGGGCATCAGCTCCAGAGTGTGGATGCTCTTCCCAAAACTTCACCAGTGACATATAAGCCAGAGTTTGAGTCAGGCCTCATTATATGAATATTTCTCATATCTTATCTTCATCTGTGTTTCATCTGTGTGACAGTGTATTGTAGAGGATACATATCTTTATACAAGAGACTGACCACAAATGTCACATTTTGATGAAGTATTTTAATAAAGTTATGTTTTTATAAACAACCCCTTAACCCCAACCACAAGGAAACATTACTTACTCCATATCTATACACATGAAATAAGCCTATTCAAACAAACTAATGTCCTGAACTGTGATTCTTGGCCATAGGACACCTGGCTAAGATGAAGAATTATTATGAAAAATTCAGATGACAGAAACCAAACATGGAACTTAAGATGATCTTGTAGAAAAGAAAGTGTATTACATCTTGTCATCTTATATGATTTTTGGGTCAAAATATACATATGCTGTGAAATGCACAGTGGAGACACAGGCTAGCAACAACAGTATTGATCCAGCAGATATAAACAATGAGCAACGTGTACTTGGAATTCTTCTGATTTTTAGACGAACATGTTTCTACTTTGAATCATATGATTAGACTCTATGGAGCTATCCATCTTTACACGTTTTAGTGTAATAGTGTATTTTGTATTTAGTATTAATATAGCTACATAGTATAAACATGTGACAGTGCTCTGGCTGTGTGAGTTTGGGATAGAACAAGCAGACTCTGACACAGGAAAGTGTCACAGATGGTGGGAAAGGCCGATTTTTCCAGTGTCTTTGGCTGGAGCTGTCCACATGACTGACACCAGGGCTAGTTAGTGCCCTCGTTAAAATGCACTCAGTGAAATAAAGTCTTTAAACCTGCGCTTCACACTGAGAGCTTTGTGGTCAATAAGTCAATGTGGGGTGGATGGAAAAATGGCACAAATACCTGAACAAGTCCATCATGTCAAAGAGGATATAAAAAGACACTTGTTTTTTTGTTGTCTTGAACCTTTGACCCTGTAATTCAGTAGTTGTGTTTGTTGCCTTCAATCCATAGATTTCCATGGTTAAATCCAGCAACTTACTTTTTTTTTTTATTTTATTTTTTTTTAGAAAGGCTAAATAAATGAAGACATAATGGTAGTGGGCCAAAGTGAACATAAAATGCATTTGTAAATTAAAGTTGATTGTGGTCCTGTCTTTTGGGAAGTGATTTGTTTCACAAGGGGCTTAGATTAGATCAGTAATTCATTTTACATTTACAATACATTTTTATCAACACAGACATATTTCATATGGTGCAAACATGGCTCTGTTTGTGGTCTATCCATTGTTCAGGTCATTGTTAATATTGAGTCTCTTTGCAGTGGGACTAAATATGAGGTTAGTGCCGAGGTCCTGCGGGGACAGTGTGAGAAACAAAGTCACTGTTTGAGCCAGTTCAGGTTGGCACCAGAGTCGGGTCTCTACATGATTCAACAGTTCACCGCTTTTGCACACTGCACACATTTGTCAGGCCTAGAACATAAAATGTCATATTTAATCTTCAACTAAATAAAAATAATATATAATCTTGCTCAGTGTGAGGACCAATAAAACACATATTTATTGCAACACTAATTAGTTCTTTCATACTCCAGACTGTGGCATTTTCAGGGTGGTTAAAGCACAATTTGACAAGCAGACAGCAATGAAATCTTGGATTTGAACACATGAAACAAAACTAAAGGTACATAGATATTTAGAGCCAACCAGTGCCTCTCAGTGGCTGTAGTGCATGTGACCTGGCCTGTCTGCACAGGGGCCGCCCCTCTGCTCCTCCAGCTCACATCAAAGCTGATGGAGGGCTGGCCCCTGTCCCAGGACCATGACAGACTGGCGGGACGCCCGGAACTCCAGCCCCTGGCTTCAGGCCTACGGCCCAAGGCCCGGGACTGAGGGGAGGGGGGTACACTAAGGTACACTGAGGGGCTGATGGATGGGACCTGGCACCAGGCTGCTCATGTGTGTGAGTTTAGGTATGTTTATGGCCATAAGTGTGTGAGCGAGCTCATGGAGGTGCTCTCGGGGCACTCAGGGTTTGATGGTACCTGTAAAGCATAACAGGGATAAGACCAAGAGCATCTACAGAGAGACCTATAGAGTGAGAGGGGACCTACAGAGGAACTTACAGAGGGGAACTACATTTTTATTTTAAGAGACCTACAGAGGGGACCTACAGAGGGAACCAAAGAGGGAACTACAAAGAGGATCTACAGAGGGAATTACAGAGAGGGCCTACAGAGGAAACTACAGAGGGAACTACAGAGGGAACTACAGAGGAACCTACAGAGGGACCTACAGAGAGGAACTACGAGAGGAACTTACAGAGGGGACATACAGAAATGAACTTCAGAGGGACTTACAGAGGGGAACTACAAAGAGAAGTACATAGGAACCCTACAGAGGGAACTACAGAGGGAACTACAGAGGAACCTACAGAGGGACCTACAGAGAGGAACTACAGAGAGGAACTACAGAGGGAACTACAGAGGAACCTACAGAGGGACCTACAGAGAGGAACTACAGAGAGGAACTACAGAGGGGACATACAGAAATGAACTTCAGAGGGACTTACAGAGGGGAACTACAAAGAGAAGTACATAGGAACCATAGAGGGACCTACAGAGGTGAACTACAGAGGGACCTACAAAGGAACTTATAGAAGGATGTACAGAGGGACTTACAGAAACCTACAGAGATGAACTGCAGAGGGCACTACAGAGACCTGCAGAAGGGCCTACAGAGGGAACTACAGAGACCAACAGAGAAGAACCACAGAGGGAACTACAGAGACCTACAGAGAAGAACCACAAAGGGAACTACAGAGACCTACAGAGGGACCTACAGAGATGAACTACAGAAGGAACTACAGAGACCTACAGAAGGGCCTACAGAGGGAACTACAGAGACCAACAGAGAAGAACCACAGAGGGAACTACAGAGACCTACAGAGAAGAACCACAAAGGGAACTACAGAGACCTACAGAGGGACCTACAGAGATGAACTACAGAGGGAACTACAGATGCCTACAGCAGGGCCTACAGCAGGGCCTACAGAGGGAACTACAGGGATCTACAGAGAAGAACTACATAGGGAATTACAGAGACCTACAGAGGGAACTACAGAGACCTACAGAGGGAATTACAGAGACCAACAGAGGGACCTACAGAGACCTAAAAGAGGAACTAACAAAGGGAATTACAGAGACCTACAGAGGGAACTACAGAGACCTACAGAGGGAATTACAGAGACCAACAGAGGGACCTACAGAGACCTAAAGAGAGGAACTACAAAGGGAATTACAGAGACCTACAGAGGGAATTACAGAGACCAACAGAGGGGAACTACAGAGACCTACAGAGGGAATTACAGAGACCAACAGAGGGACCTACAGAGACCTAAAGAGAGGAACTACAAAGGGAATTACAGAGACCTACAGAGGGAACTACAGAGACCTACAGAGGGGAACTACAGAGACCTACAGAGAGGAACTACAGAGGGAGCTACAGAGACCTACAGAGATGAACTACAGAGGGAACTACAGTGGAAAACCATAGACCTAGAGAGGGGATCTACAAAGAAGAACTCACAGAGCGACAATTGCGATTGGCCAGAGAACATGAACTTAGATTTTACACTCCCAACCCTGAGGCCTGTCAAACTCAAACATAAATAATAATGTAGACTCATTAATCAATACATGTTTGTATAAAGACATCATAAAACAGTTTACAGTTGACATCCTTGTATACACCACAAACATGTTTACACAGAGTTTTGACAAGTTGTATAATATTCTGCTTTCAAATGCCCTTTTAAACTTACTAAACATCCAAATTGTCAAATGTTTCTCAATTTTGAAAATATAAACAAGTTTCCTCTATAATAAAGGAACAATCACGTATACAGAAAACACAGTGATTTGAGGTGGCAACAATCTTATTGTTTAATATTTAAACCATCTGTAATGACGCAGAGTCTATATCACTCCACTTGAATTAACATTTAGTCAACAGTGTTTATTGAATTCAATAATAAGTAAAGCTCTGCAGCACCTGGACATTCTGTGCAGCCAAACAGTGAAGAGTGGAAATATCTGGAGCCAGTTTGATTCTATACATTCCAGCTCTTTGTACTTGACTGTCAGAGTCACCCGTATATCAGGGTTCTCTCTTGAACTCTGAGCCTCGGCTGTTTTTGTTTGAGACGTGAACAAAGAGATATGAGACTTCCTCTTTACATAGTGCTGCCACATGTTACACGGAAGAAGTACTCTATACACAAACACTAAAGGAATTGGAGTAGAGTAGGTATTTTCTAAACATCGATTCCAGGTGCTACCTAGGGTGTCACAGAAATACCTATGCCTACACCTCCCACAACATGACCACTGACAAGTAAATAACCCAGATCACCACCTCCGCGTGGCAACTGACCTGTTATGACACATGAGAACATTCTGTACTCTAAGCTGATGTGTTAGACAGGAAAACGGAAGGATGTGAGTGAGGGCCTGGTGTGAGGGAGTGCATCTCTAGACCTGCATATGGGGCGTTCCTGGTCTATCTTCCCTGGTTCCTGGTCTTTAGGTTCAGTCATATACTGATGTTATGAGACTGCAGGGGATCATAGAGATTTTGCCTGATCGGTGTATGTGTCCTCAAGCTGAACAGTAAGGATTGGGGCTGGTTTAAACTTGTGCCTTCTTCCTACAAAAACAAGCAAATACTAGCAATGACCATGAGCTAACCTCATAGTGCCATGTGCCATCAGCCCTGAGGCCCAGCTAACAAGACCTGATTAGATTATAAAGTTATGCCACTCCGTGGCACCTCTTTACACACTGCATAGCTTCAACCACACAACATGGCAGCTAACCAAAGCATATACATTGGAAGCAACTGAAATGTGGTCTGGGGAAGAAAAGTTGAAATAAACCAGGTGTTGCACTGGAATATCAGATTCTGTACATTTTGTGAGGCTCTGAATTCACTAAGGAGATGCAAGCATAAAGCCATCCTTGAGTAGTGCTAGTTGTGTACATTTGGGGAGTGCCAAGTTGCAGACATCATGTGTTAATATTCATATTCTATGTCATTTATTATATGACATGATATGATGTATCAGAAAAGTTGCAAAATCAGTAAAAACAGCAAAAGAACTGTCTAGGAGGGCGTTTGTTGTGTAAGAGCACAGTGCTTGACTACTCCTCTGTTTTAAATGAACATTACTAATGAGAACAGTTTCCACTCGGCCTCCTTGGTCCGCTCTGAGGAGAGCTGTGCTCAGACCAGTAAAACCAGTCACCCATCGCCGCTCCAGTGCAGTCAGGCTCTCAGACATTCCCCTATACCTGTACAAATACCTCCCTGTCTCATACCAGTGTTTTTCTTTCTGATTCTGAAGCAGCAGAGGGAAGTGTCCGGGAGTCTAAAGCACTTTTGGGTCTTGTCCATGTCTGTAACACTGGGCTAATATTTCATTGCACTTTAGCTTTTAGAAGGAAAGGATTCAGAAAATGATGATTAAGATGTCAGTGGGGGGTTCTGCGCCATGGAAACGCTGACTTTATGGCATGGTGCAAGGACCAGTAGTAGTTATAGGTTGGGCTTTAACTTGAAGGGTAACCCATTAAGGGACAGCCTCAGTTTAGTCTTCACTACTCCTAATACTACTACCACTACGCCTACTACTACAGCAGAAACTTATTTAGACTCATGGTTAGTTAGAACTTAGCTCTCTCTCTCTCCCTCCCTCTCTCAGTGTGTAAGGTGCAGGTGTTTTGAGTCAAAGGGTGTTTCCTAAGTGCAGACCCAAAGGCTTTTAACACACTGACATTCTTGTTAGGTCTGTCCCTCTGCCCTGGAGCTCTGACTGATGGGAGACATAACTTCATCAGAACGTCACAGTTTAAATATAGAAAGATTATAACTCTTGCATAGATCCAATACCACTCTCCACTCTATCCATAGGCTGATGTTCTGAAGTGCCAAACTGTGAGTGCTTTTTTTGGAACCAAAAATATGTAAAATGTAAAAGACTAAAGATGCACTATGTCACTTTTCCGCTAGATGGTCTGTCACCTGCTTGTCTCTGTGGAAATGTTGTTTTGCCTGGAATGTTCCACAGTAGGTTATGGCATGGAACTTATTTATTTATTCAATTACAGATGTTTTTATTGCAAAAAAAATACCTTGAAAAAACACTGTGAGCAAGTGTGCCTCTCCACAGATCTGACCTTGTCTCCATGGATAATCAAGTTAAATACCATGATGTGGAATATTCCAGGCAAAGCAATAACATCTCAATGGAGAAAAGCAGGTGACAGACCTGAAAAGTTTCATAGTCACACTGAGAGCTTTGTGGTGAGTGATTTTTGTACTGAAGCTGTTTATTGATACACTTTTACATGGAGCACGAATCCTTAAAGTGTCTTACACCATGTATTTGTAGTGATAAGTTATTGTTCCATGCTGTAGATCACCACGTTTGAAAGCCCAGTATTTCTTTGCGCCTCTGTGCTGAGGATGTGAGGTGAAATATCCCACACGCAGACAGCTTTAATTTTGTTTAATAAAAATCTTTTGATTTATTTGCCCACAATGTCTTTTTTTCCTGCATGCAATAAACTATGGAGGTAAATTCTATTAAAATTCCAAATGGAAAAAGGCCTAAAAAGTGACAACAGAAATAAGAGGGACTATTTGCCAGAAGGTGCCCACTCTTTTTAATAAGCTGCCCATGTGTTTACCTTTCCACTGTGGAGCGGTAGGTTTAATTAAGGAAGTGGGTGGCCATTAAACACTCAGAAAAATAAACTTGTGGGTGAGTTTTATCATGTAGCACAGGTTGTGTTATGAAAACATGACACATATTCAGATTACACTTGTATCCACAGGAGCCCAGGGGGCTGTTTAATGGCGTGATTTCAAATTTCCCAAACTTCACTAAATAACCATGGTATCAAGAACAGATTCACCATAAAGAGATAAAGAGATGAGTTGTAAAATTCAACAGGACAGATTTGAACATTTTTGAACATTTTTTCTTAAAATTATAAGGTCTACTACATGAACAAGGGGAGAAAGGCCCCATCTGGCTAGGAGTGAAAAAAAACAAAACAAAACAAATACTTTGACTCTATCCAGTGTTGCACTGAATTGCAGTGGCTGTATGAAACACTATATTTTGTTTTTTTATGTAGCATAAAAATGACAAATAAACAAATGTAATGTAAATACCATGATGCTAAATTAGGTGATACAGGACTGATATCGACATGAATATTATTTTTGTATATTTTATTAAATAATTTTATGACACGCTTCAATTTTGTTGCTTGTTTACAGAGTGGAAACCTGTTTATGCAATACATTTAACTTATTCAGTTTTTTTTTTTGATTATTCAAAAATGGATATTTTTCATAATAAGTTTGTGCAGGTGGTGGTACTGTTTAAATGTTCAGTTCTTTAAAAATAGTGAAATATTGTAAAATATCATGTACAATATATAATATATGGATTATCATATGTATCACAAAACTGTCATGTTATTGCATTGTTTATGGTATTGAATCATGCGAGAGCCTAATCTGGTTTGGGAACTGAACTCTGGACCTACTGTGATGGTTTTGGTATGACTCACTGGTCGACTCACTTTAGGTCAGGGATTCAGTGCTATGTCCTGTAATGGAAGGGAATAATATTTTTTGAAGGATTTTGGGTTTATAAAGGGGTCAGGGAGAGGTTCCTGAGGTTGTGTGCGGTGGGCCTAGTTCCTACAACAGTTCTGTGCCAAAAGGGTCCAAAAACTGAGGGTAAAGCAAGTGACGCTGCCTGACCCCTACACCACAAAAGGGATGATGTCATGTCCGCCGATTGCTCCAGACATTTAAACTAAGAGCAGCAAAACCACACACAAACTAAAGTCAAGTCTCGAGTCGGCCGTACAGCCAGGCGAGTGGTGTGAATGCGGTGAAAGAGAGGAGGACGTCTAACCCTGTGGTTCTTGTCAGAGCAGCCTTTGGACAGTCAGTCGGTCACAGGGTAGTGATGGATGGGACAGAGGGGAGTACAGGGTGCCTGGCGGACATTGGGGTACATATAAATGTCATTCTGCTGTAGTGATTTTGAAGTCAGGGCTGTGGTTGTAACCGTAGACTTCCCCTCCTTCACTGCTGCGCTTTGCAAAAGAAGGGCGTCGCAGTTTCAGGCCAGAACATGCGGCGGGTCCAGCGGTCAAACACGTGCACACACACATGCATATCGGTCACTCTGGTCAAGCACTCAGAGGCTCATATACTCATTAATGTGACCCACGCCAGCTATAAATGCAAACCTCAAAGGCAGTACATTGTAGTGTGCAAGTGCAATGCAATCAGTAGGCAGGCGCATAAGACATGGCTTCTATATAAATTTGTAAGTATAAATGTGGCTATGGTAAAGTGCATGCCCATGATTAATGTTGCAAGCATGCGTACGAAGGGCTGAGTAATGATTTTAATGTAATGTGTGGGCCTTAGACGGTTTTGCTCTTGGTGCTTACTGGTGGCATAGTGGTTTAAGGCACTGCACATAAATGTTTTTTTTTACCATCTTGGCGTCTTGGGTTTGCTTCCTGGCCCTGACCATCTGCCCCATTTCACACTACAGCTGTCCTATCCCATGAAAACTTCTAGGCCAGAAAGTCTTTGTTTAAAAAAGAAAAAAGAAAAGAAAACTGTATCAGACCCAACCTTCTTAATAAGAGTCAGGACCAATTACCATTGTGCCTCTGTGAAAGCCTGAGCTCAGCATTACAAACCACAGTTTGGAGGGGTCACGAGGAACAGCCAGTGTCCAAAGATCAAACCAGGCCGTGCCCAGAGATGCCACAAACCAAACATCACTGCACTAATTATCACATGAGCTCTGAGCCTTCATCAGTGCAATGGGATTTACTGCGCTCTGTGCCAGCAGCAGACAGCCAATAGAACTTGAGGGACTGATTGATCCAAAACAAACATGCTGATCCTGATGAATAGTGATCAGAGGAGACTGCATAGGGACCAGTGGAGGAGCAGAGCCAAGGTCATGATAACTGCAGACCACCTACAAACTGCTATCAGACAACTTTCCCCTTGCCTATCTTTTAGCTTAACTTTTAGCTGGCTTGAACATAGTGAATATTGTCAGATTAAAAGTGCACTGTAACTTGCAAATGTAACTTTTTTTGGTATGCTACCTGCTTGTATCCACGGAGATGTTGTTGCTTTGCTTAGAATACCACAGTATGACTTTAAATGGCATCTCCATGAAGATAAGCAGATGACGACGCCAGGCCATGTTACACGACAGATGTATGGAGAGGCAACCCCACTCACAGGAAGAATGCATGTTTGTTAAAGTACTTTTTAAGCGATGAAAACACCCAACGTGACACAAATGTTACTTAATTAAGCTTAATGCCATACTGTGGAGCATACCAAGCAAAGCAATGCCATGGAGACAAGCAGATGGCTGAAAAGTTCCAGGATAGGGCACCTTTAATTCTGTCACTGCCCAAACTAGTGGTGGTTTGTCAATCGTGTAGACAGTACCACCCACATGCGTACATATTTTGGTATTTGTGGCTAACACTGTGCAATCATCGTTTTCACGGTTCACTTGAGATCACATTTAAGGCAGCGTTCAGTATTTGAGCATTACACATCATCCACATGGTTTCAAATATTTTTAAATGATAAACTAATACAAAATACTGACATTCAAAATATTTTCATCTCACATTGCAGTACATGGCTGTCAGGTTCTCCAACTCACCAAGAGGTCTATAAGAACTGAGGGCTTTTCTTTCCGCCGCAGCAGGGGTCCCACGCTCTGAGAGTACCAGAGGATATTTTCAGCTGGCACTGCTCAGCCCTGGCTTCTGCGCTCCTCTGGCATCCACGGAAACAAATTTGTCTTTGGGGTTTTGGTCCGTTCTCCGCCTCTCCGATGTGTGCATGTTATGTGTGGGTGAGCTAGTCAAGGCATCTGCTCATTCTCAGAGCTGTGGCTAGTGAGCGTGCGGCCAGCGACTGAAGCTATAGAGGAAGAGGTACATAAGGACAAGGGTGAAGAAATTGCACACATGGTATTGCACATGGCCAGTCAAAACAAAATGACAATCTGAGTAAAAGCAATGGGCTGTTTCACTAACATTAGGGATTCATTATTGTCGACCTATTCCAAATGTGCACACAGAATCTTCAGAATTGGAGTTTCCCATCTTGTCTTAATGGGGCCTTGTTGTGGTCTTCTGATCTGTGTGTGGTCTGGGTTTGATTCTGCTGTTAGATATCACTTCCATTCAAATGTATATCTAAGGTCTTCAAAGAAAACCACTAATGGGATCTGCTCCATTGGAGGTAACACTTAAGTGTGGACCATGATAGATGGAGTATGTCTGTTCAGCAAGTCATGGTGATGGAACATGTGTAAAATGAAATGAAAATGAAAGTGTTTATCAAAAAAGTGTTTTCAAAAAGTTGCAAGCTCCAGCGTTTCTGAATACAACTTTGCCAGATTAGAATCAACTCACTGTCAACTTTAATTATATTTTGAAGGAACTGTTCTGCTTCTTTAGTGACCACCAGTCCCCTCTTTTGGTTGTCCCACACTTTCCTTTAGGACCTTGTCCCTCATCCCAATTATTTAGATGAACTGTATAAAAAGTTAGCTCTACATAGAAAACATGATATGAACTTTCTTTGCAATACATCAACATCCTTTAGAATGTAAGGATGTCTCTGGGTTTTATGTTTTGACCTTTTGCGATTGCAGTCTCTCTGTGTTATGGGGGATAATTACAGAAAATCCGATGTAATGCCCAACCCACCATGTTCCACCACATTGCAGAATCTGAGACTTTTAAGTACTTGAGTACTGCAGTTCTCACCACTGACATGCTTACCTGCCTCAGTGAACAAAATGGCCACCTCCTTCACCGCATCAACAACATGGCATCCGGAGAAGAGCGGGAAGATGGATGGACAGGGCAGGCTCATGTGTACAAAGGTGTGAAAGTGCATGTGCGTAAGTGAAAGAGATTTCTCATGTAGACCAGATAATGGTGACCAAACAAGCCTGCCTTAGTGTGAGTGCTGATGGATGGTTATGTTTTGAGCTGCAGGGCCCCTCCAGGCCATTGTGTGTCAGTGATGAGTGACTCCTCTGACAGGCCCAGCTTACACCAGAAACACACAAGATCAATGGGAAAGAATGCAGATGGCCTTGGGTTATATACTGTGATAGATGGTAATATTCAACTTGTTTAGGAAAAAGGACATTACTAATGAGTCTGTTTTGAAGTCGAAGCTCCTCTGGTGACTAACTGTGTATCCATTTGCATATCTCGCATGTGCTGAAAACCAAAAGAGGATTTTTCCATGCTCGAATTTCCAAACTGATAAGAATGTTTTGCACACACAAAGGATAGACTTTCCCATAACTTGGATAGCAAACAGGAATGAACCACAAATCCAAAATACAGCGTCTAAGAAAAGCAGCCATATGTTCTTTTATGACATAAATCTTAGAAAAACAGAAATAAATCAGTCGTAATAAAGGTGCTTTGTAAACTGAGGGAATAACAGACACCAAATGAACATTTAGAACTGAAAACCTGGTGTTTGACACAGGAAAAATTTACAAGTATAAAAGCCAAATTTCCACGGCAATTATGAACTCATTTTCTGTTGTGGGTGTTCATGGTCTGCAGTGGTTATTATTAAATGGGGTCAAACTAATGAAAAGTTCAAGGAGTTTGCCACGATAGGTGAGTCACATGGGGAGTCTGGTCCCTTTCTGGCCCCTATGCTTACTGCAATGGAGTGATTAAATACCATATATTTGACTCAAATATCAAGATCAAAAAGGAAAATAAAGAAATGGCTCTGTTTTGCAATACGTTAATGTCTCTAGTTGTATATGGAATAATATAGACATATAAGAACAATATAATATATAAGCATTAAAAACATGGCCTAATTTTAGTAGTCACATTATGCATAACCAGTGCATTGTTCTTCTGGACCAGCATAGTCCCAGAGACTTGTTGTTCTATAGTATGAGACCCACACGCTCATGTCATAAATGCTGAAAGGCTGTTTGTACATGCTCCTAAACAAATACAGATGTATGTTGTGGTAAGCCTTGGATCAATGTGCCCTCAACTTCAGTCAGACTTTGAGAGAAAGAAGAGGCCTCTAAGGCAAAGGACGCCACACACAAACAGTACTGTGACAAAAAGAGCCGAATCTCAGCTAAACCGCAGCAATAATCAGCTAAATCTGCCAACAACAATAGAGCGATCTATAGGGATCAGAACTGAGGCTTTGAATGGAGTGTTTGTGCCACAACTCAAGTTATAGAATTTTAACATAAGTTTTATTTCAAAAGTACACAAACAGGACCATGTCATTCAATAAGGCAAAGCTCACATATCCACAACCACTCACAAGAATCTTAGAGTCACAGTTTATGGTTACACTTGAAATTATAAATATCTTTTTATTTAAAAATGAGTGTACAGTGCTGTGCAAAAGTCTTTAAAAAGTATTGGCTTTAAAAAGGTTTTGGTAAAAGAAAAATACTTGAGTGTGGAGGGTGTATAGCACTTTGAGAGGCTTGTCATGCTTGTAAAGAGCAATACAAATCTAAAACATTATTATTAAAATCCTTATGTGATTTAAATAACTAACTAAAATATGGATTTGTTCTTTTATAATACTTAATTTGTATTTTCTGACCCAAAAGTAAAAAATAAATAAAAATAGATCAAAAAGACACATTAAACTTTTTCCCCACAAGAGTGTTTTGCACAGTACTGTACATTTAATATTTTATTCTTTTCTTGGCATAAAAAAACATTTGACAGACATTTTTACAGTCTCTGCCCCTTCTGACAAACTATCATCATTTGATGATTTTTTTTTTATCTCTTTATTTTACTTCATATGATGTGTTTTTATGTGGCTCCAACCTGAAAGCCCAGCTACACACCATGAACCCAGAAAGAACTGAACATAGCATTATACTGTAATAGTGTAAGCTACTAGGTGTCCTATTGGCATTTTTACTATGTTCAATACTTTGCATATCCCTGTTTGCGGCTTATATATTGCTTTTTTGTGTTGCCATTTGGGGGATACCTCAGGGGCAGCAGTTGATGTTTTTGATTGGTCACTTTTTATAGATTAGGGTTGTCGTTTTCTTGTAGCATTATCGCAGTTGGTTTACATGCCCAGCCAAGCCGATCCTCACATGGAGAGGGTCACCTGGAACAGACTGCCAGAAGGATGCAAAGGAGTACAGCAGATAGAGATGGTGCAAGACCCATGGCTCCTCCACACTCCATCGAATTCTCCTAGAGGCAGAAAACCAATGATTAATGCTCGGAAACTGCAGCACTACTATGCAGCACTACTGATATAACATGTGTTGTGTAAATACCTCCGGGTGGAAAGGGTGGCAGGTATCTGGACGCCTCCTATCCTTCTGCATCTTCAGCCGCTCACATTTCAGTGATTCATTATGTGCACATGAAGTTAAGGCAATAAAACAATCTGACTACGGTAATGTATGTGGGGTTTTTAGTCTCCCATAGCAACATAACAGTATTTTCTCCTCAGAAAATAAACAGAATACTGAGCAAGCCCCATTTGAAAAAGGCTTGGGTGTTATGTGAAATACAGATCATAAACTAGTCTTTTTTTCTCAAAAAATAAACATACAAATATATATCTTTACTGTCTATAAAAATGAATAAACATTTTGCACATTATCGAGTATATAGTACTTATGATATACCTTCACTGTGCAATTCTATTAATTACAAGCATGTATTTGTTTGCTTGTGTTCATGTTATAATAGATTTTTTGATAAGATTTTTGTACGTCCGTATAGAGTAACATAAAAGCCCGCCCTGTTACAGCTTAGTGCCTTCACATAGTGGTAGAGCCTCTGTCTGTTAGTGATCAGTGCGCTGTCAGAGCATTGGTCTGTTGTGTAAGATGATAGACAGGGGACTGTGAGGGCTCCCCACAACCCTCTCATCCATCACAGCGACAGAGGGCAAGAAAACTCCCCCAAACTTCAACATAAATTAAAACAATGTACAGTCTTCCCATCTCTGTCACAGCGAGAGAGGAACACATGCACAGTCCATTATTCCTGCAGGGGGAATCAAAGTAACATCACTTTTCTAACATAAGCACATCATTATGGTGTCTGGATGAGGTGTGCAGGGTGAGTATAGATCAGAAACTTTGAATTTCCAACACAACTTTTATTTTTACTCTTTTGGAATAGTACTTCTATCAATATTTTAAACTACAAATGCAATGTACTGCTATATAACTACTGTTTCATATAGACTAAACTTTACGGAGCATCTGTAAGGGTTATGTAAATGCACAATGTAACTTTTCTGGTGGAGATTCTGCCACCTGCTTGTCTCCATAAAGATTATATTATTTTACCTGGAATATTCCACAGTATGGCACAAACAGGTGGCCTATACAATGCCAATTCACAGATCAGATCTATGGAGAAATTACCCCGCTCACAGTGAGAATTCATGTCATTAATGTTTCCAATGTATTTTTGAGCAATAAAAACACCTGCAATAAAATACATAAAAGTACATCAAACAAAACCTACTACTATTTTAATGTATTTACTCATTTCATTTCAGTTTTAAAAAATATACTTTAAAATTCCACTGGCTATAGTCAAGTAAAGGATATACATGATCTCAATGGGGTCCATGGTGATGGGCTCAAACATGCTGCAGTCACACTTGTTGTCAACCACCACCATGAAGAGGTTACTGCTGGGGATCTGTTGGATCACAAAGGACCTGAAAAACACACAAATATCAAAATAAACAAGAAACAAGCACTTGATATTTATTTGCATAGGTTTGGATTAATTTATCTCTCTTTTTTACTACTAGAAGTTGAAATGGTAAAAATGTAGTTGTTCTGAGTAACTACCCATAAAAAGGAAAAAAGGAAATGCAAAAACCCAAACACCTCTTTAGTAATATTTCCACCCCGCTAATTTAATACCATGACTAATTTCCTGTGGCTATGTTAAGTCTACAAACCCTGAGGAGCTCCAGCACACCACCACACTCTAATATAGTGATCCCACCATAACCAGGCCCAGGCCCAACCAGATCCACAAATAGACCAGGCCAGTTCCGATCTGGGTGAAGTGAGATCTGCCAATATTTAATAATCCACACTAAAGCCAGCCACGCTCCACCAGCTGACACAAAACAGAGCTTCTATGGCCAAACCCTTTCTGACAGGACAGCTGCTGGAGTGACTGAGGCCATAGGACACAAACCAGGAAGGATACACATGGCTTTTTACTAATGTAATGATTAAAACACTGATACGCAGATATTTAGACCAAGTTCACTTATGAAGTACGTAAAGATGCACTATGTGAACCGTCACCGTTGCTTGTGTCCAGATGTACCGCTTTGCCTAGAATAATCCACAATATGATATTAAATTGATCTATCTCCAAGGAGACAAGTTGATGCAACTAGTCCAAGATCCAGGTGAGATCTGTGGGGACACAGTCAGAATGTATGTTTTTCAAGATATTTTTGAGCAATACAAACATCTGTAATTGGGAAAAAACTTTTTTTTTTTTTTTTTTTGCTAGTTTAATGACATACTGTGGAACATTCCAGGCAAAGCCTTTTCTTGGAGTTTTAAAAATATGCTTTTTAATAATGTGCTTAAATCCATGAGACATTTTAACAATCTAAATTCTAATGGTTAACAACATCAAGGCCTTAAACCTTAAAAACCTTAAATCATTGGCTTCATTGGTCTTAACACTTCTGGATGCCATTTTATTTCCAGTCATTGTATAATGAGATAATTGGGCCAGAGCTGTGGTATGAAACATCTGTCTTCACAGTTTAGTAAATGTGACCAACAACTACGCAATATAATTTTACAAATACTAATTCAATGGCTTAAATTACCCCAAAGTTCAACAAACACATGGATGGTTTTCCATCTCTCTTATTGCTTTTGCAGCAGAAGATACTATGACTTCATGTGTACTTTTTAATCATTTAACACATTTTTATATGATTGTTCAAGGTTTCAGGTCTTCTGTAAACATGCACAAACTTTGCTCACCTTCTTTCTTTACTGAATTACTGTATAATTAAGTACTACTGTTAGAAAAATGTTGTTTGAAAATGTTCTCTAAATGTAAAATGTTATGATTTTATTCAAACCATTTTCAAAGGCTAAGAATAACAGCATAAACTTACACATGGTTTTGAATTTTTAACTTTGAACGTATAGTTCATATGGGGTACAGGCCATTGTAGGGCAGAATATACGACTCTCAGTACTGTCCAAAATAACCATCACAATGACTGAAATATGGCACTTGTTCTAAATCTTGCAGCTTAAAATATTTAAAATAGGGTAATGTAATGTATAATACATATATATTATTCTCTTTTGGGATGTATTAGACTCACAGTATTCTGATCCGCACCCCGACAGACACACATGCAGAGAGTAAAGAGGGCTTTAGTGGGCCATAGCTTAGGGTCTATTTCCACCAATGTAAAGCACTCACACGTGCCCCAATGTAAGGAGCAAACCTCAGCCAGTGCATAACCCAACACAGATGTCTATCACCAATTTTCTCTATTACTAATACTCTAAGAGTGCAAAGATTTCAGAATAAAAGCTCCATTTTACTTTGTCAAAACCAGTGGATTTTTAAAAAGATTTGCCCCAATGTGACATCATGGAGGGAGTGTGGTAATCTCAGCTTTAATGTCATGTGTATGTGATGTGTGAATGTACTGTAGTTAACTAACGTTATTATGAATCCATTGTCCTGAAAGATTGACTACAGCTGTTGGTATTATTATCTCTCATAAACGATTAGTACCTCGTTGCTTTACTACTTACTGCCAATGTTAGTTAGGGTTATCAAAAGTATTGAAAATCAGATACTAATCGATGCTAAAACGAGTATCGAAACTAGATATTCATTTGAGCATCGTGAGAACACCAATGCTAGTAATATATTACTATGACCAAAGTATAAATTCTATTAAACAACAACTATTGCTGACATTAGAATGTGGCTATAACACTTAAAAAAAGTATTTAAGTAAATTTCATATTTTTCTCTCAAATAAAAGTAAAAGTATGTGGAGAAGTATGTCCAAAGTGCACACACTACAGCACACATGGGACACATCCACAGCTGGGAGCAATGAAGCCCAGTGGAGGGATCCGGAGAACACCCCACAATTGCCTGACAGAAAAGCCCCAATTGTTAATGGGGACCACACTCATTTTGCCATTTTTAAAGGAAGCCGTTTTTTCCAGCGCTCTCCCTGGTCTCTAAATGCCTCGTATTTCAAACGCCTGAGGAGAGGCTGAGTGTGTGTCTCTGATGGATGACCCGGATAAAAGCGTTTTCAACACACAACAAATGATTTGAATGTGTTGCTCATTATCGGGCATTATGCAGATGAAAATGTCTCCACTTAAAGATAATTGGTGCTTCATTGTTATCTTCTGCCGTAGTTGCCAAAAGTTAAAGGCTCATTAGTCTAAAGCAGTGTAGCGTTTAGTTGCGAATGTATTTGAAACGTGTGATTGTACTTGATGCAGCCGTCGCAGTCGGTGTGGCCCATGTTCTCTTTGATGGTTCTCTCTGACACAAAGGCCGGGTACTCCGTGTCGCAAGGAACCTGCATGGAACGCCCCATCCTCTGAGCTGGAAAGGAAAAACAAACTATTTCACAATTCACATAATAAAATACAACGCATTTCCAAATACTAATAGCAAATTAGTATTTAGAGAAAGTACAGAGCTGCTACAAGTACTACGACTTGAAACCAAATTACTACAAGTACAACTGTTATTGCTATTGTTATTACCAATACCATCACCTCCCATTTGATTACAGCAATGCTACTTGCTACTACTACACTACAACTAGCAGAGTCCTGATGGTAAAGCATTTCAGTGTACTTAAGGGTGTCTTTGTCCTTTCCTAGTCCTGGTTTTATCCTGGTTTAGTCTAGGGTATTTTTGGTTTTAGTCCCAGTTATGATGTGGATTGTGCAAGTGTGAACGCAGCCAAAATGTGCAGTTATCCTTTTTGTCTGCCTTCCACCACTCCAAAAGAGATTACTTGAACTATGCTGCCTTCTAGAGGTCTCCAACAGCACTGCATCAAAAGGAAACACTAATTCCCCTTCAGTCAATATTTGCAAAGCTTAAAACACAACTCATCTAGCCCACACTTTGATATTGAAGTACCATAGTGTTGTGATATGTAGACTTCTTAGATAGCGGATTATTCTCTATGTTCTCCTGTTTGGGTGGCATGGTTTAATTAATGTGCGTTGCTTTGCTGTGTGTGTATGTACTGTATAAACTATCTGAGAACAAAGGCTACGTGCACTAACTGGTCTTAGTCAGGCTCGAGAGGCTTTGCATATTGGGTTACGGACCGAACCGCCGGCTGTTTTAGCTCTGCGTCTCTGTTGTAAAAAGATATAGAAAACTCGGCTAAGACATGAGACTAGCCAGCTGTGAAATTGTCCCGACTGCAATGGCCAGATTCACTTTATTATTTGGGATGAGAGTGTGCAAGGGAAGCATTTTATAGACCTCCATTTTGCGGTCTCTGTGTCTCTCTCACCCTGCCGGCTATCTGCATATTAGTTTTGGCCTAAAATTAAAATGCAGCTTATGGGTCTAGCGTTTCTGACAGGCAACAAGTATTCAACACTTCATAAAGCACAAGGCTACATGGTGTTCAGCTCTTGGCAATAGTGATAAGTATGTGTAAGTGAGTGTGTGAGTGCAAATAGAGACAGAAGAAGAAAGGGAAGGATAAACCAGAGGAGCAAAGACATAGGCAACATAATGAAAATGTGTGGTTTAATAGTTCTCCTGTTACAAATAGAAATGGGCCCTTGTGGTTCCTAATAACACATGTAGTGTAAGAAATTGTAAAGTGCTAAATTACTTTCTAAACTCAAAGTTAACAAGACTGAATGATTAGTCTTGGACAGGGCTGACATCCAGGGTTAAGAGCAGACATCAAAGAAATTTTTTTATTATTATGTTTTCACTTTTTCCTTACGCTACACTTGTGCTGATTTGTTGTTACACGATTGTTGCTACACGATATACAGTATTCTATCTGTAGGAGGACAAACGTGTGTTTTTTTCTGAGCCTTATACAATTACAGTGGCCAGTCGTACCTTTTGTTGTGAGATCCGAGTACCACCAGCTGTACAGGTTGAACTCCACCAGAAAGCTAAACGGAAAGTTATGCAAATTTATGATAACAAGTTGGCACTCATAATTTTCTTCATGATATATACATTTAAAATCAGTTCAAGAACAACACACTATTTGAGCTAATATGCTTGATCATTTTGCTATAATCTTACATGACAAGTTCAGTCAAAATCCACTTGATTGCAGAGAAGAAGGCAAAGTACGGCTATGGAGTGAAACAGAAAAAGATCTTGATAGAAAGCAGACACTTTTGTATACACTGTAATAAAACCAGTATTTGAATTAATGATACAGGGTCAGGTTTTCACATATTTCAACTCCGCACATACTCCCATTATATAACTACCTCATACAATGAAGAAAAGGCTGAAAAATTGCTTACATCTAGGAGAGTGTGTCCACTGCCGCTGCTCTCTGAAAAGACCCAGCACAGAGCCTGATAGTCGTACAGTGTCACCCTGAAACACAAAGCAAAGAAAACCAAGGATCATCAACACACATAGACCTGGATGGATGCAAAGAGAATATATATTTTCAAACACTGGACTTTCTATACATGTTATTTAGATAAAGCCAGTGATGTAGGTGTATGGCAGCAACAAAGAAGTAAACCTAACACTGCTCTAATGGCCAAAGTGGATTTAAAATGGACTCAGACAAAAAAACAACAACGTGAAACCAAAATCTGAATTTTATAAGCCTTCTTGGTCCAAAAAAAATCAATGTTTCACGATCATGTTCACTTATAGAGTCTTCGTTGTTGTGTCTTCTGCCCCCTGGCGAGGACTGCTTTTGCCCACTAGGAATCAGATATATCAATTAAAAGGAAAAATAAAATATCACAAGTTTAAAGTATTCCAGGAGGCTGCCCAAACTGGTGTACGGAGGTGTGTGTGGATGACTGGAGGATATTGAGAGGGATATTGTAGGGTTAGGAGCTTAGTGGACCCAGAGGAGGTGATGTCTGGGGCGGTCTGTCTGTGAGGTTACGAAGCGGTTGTCTAACACACACATGCGCTTTCAAAGGCCAGACAATGTTTCTCAACCTGTGGTCCAAGGCAGAGGAAAGTATGAGTCTATCCCCAGCCTCTGGCCAGTATTCGTCATAGTGGGGACACTGGGGTCATACAGGCTTATTCAGCAATAGCCTAGGTCGTATTGTATAATGAATCCACATTAGCTACAGTATTATTCATGGATTTCAGAATGATGAAAAATATACACCATTGCCATTACCATTAGGGATGGTCTGACATGGATTTTTTGAGCTGATACTGATATCGAATATTTGGCTCGCTGGAGCTGATAACCGATATTTGCCGATACCAATATATAGCTTTTAAAATCCATAGCAAGGGCGACAAATTTATCTTAAGTTGAAGCAAAGATCACAAATAAAATAATAACAAAAATGTATTCATCAGGGAAGCCATAATTGCTGTGCCATTTCCATTTTTACTCATGAGTCTGTTCAAAACAACAAAACACACACAGAGACTGGGGCAGCGCTAAAAAAAAAAATCTATAAATATCAGAGCAGATATCTGTATCCACTATTGGCACAGATATATCGCCCATCCCTAATCGCAATCAACAATTTAAAACAGTCTTATGAATAACGATAGCCATGACGGAATAGTATTCAAAATAGACTTTGATAAATACAAAAATACATACAGTAATTTTGGTATTTTTGTTTAAAACACAGGTTTGAACTGTGCGAAGGACAGAGTAAAAGTTAATTTTAGTGTGACTGTGCATCATTATTCAGACAGAGGAATGCTTGCTCCAGTTTGGAGGTTGAAGCATTATGTGTCATCTGCGTTTTGTGGCACTGTTTTAAAATCCTTCATGATGGATCATATTGAACCCATTAGCACTAAGATGATTAAAATCACCCTAAAACCCTTGTCACTAGTCATTCATTTACTAACTGACATTTAAATAGTCAAAAATGCTTCGTTGTGGGAGATGAGTAAAGCCATTTGTTTGCGTGGTCGTAAACCATCAACTGTCAAGTCCTGAGATCAAACCCTGTCAGTTTTTATGAGTATTTGTCACATGTGATTCTCACATCAAGGCTCTGTATGAAAAATGGTCTACAGCACAGCATGGAAGCACTCAGTCTCCAGTCAATGCCGTCATAACAGAAATAATACAGC
>KN479072.1:0-21124 GCA_000787095.1 Periophthalmodon schlosseri | reverse complement strand
CTTGGGTTGTATTACCAAATCCATAGCTGAAAGTCTCCACCCATGTCTTTAGGCACTAGACTACAGTGGAGAGTATGGATCGGAGTGGATGTGTGTCCAACTTCAAGTTTTGTCCTAATTCTTTCGCTTCAGGAAAAGATTTGCTGTAATCCCCAAACGGAGAGCTCTGCCGCGTGAGGTCAAGGTTCAGTAATGAATAGCTTAACATGATCAGTGAAGTCAAGAGCTGTCAGCGCCACAGGAGACAGGCCTGAGTCAGCGGCCAGTAATATGAAGAGAACATGCCCTGTATATGTGCTCCACTTGTGATGACAGGGATGCTTACCTTTTAAAAGAGCCCATGTGCAGAAGCTTGTTCATAACTGCTCCTTCGGCCTCACCAAAGAATTTTCCAGTCTGGAACGATCAATAAAATGTAGAATTGTAAGAAAGAATATTTGTAATTTCTATCAAACTGATGTGTCAACTGTATATGCTGTGAATTATTTAGACACCACTCTTACTATAACCTAGGAATCTAAATTTAACAACAAAAACTATGAGAGACACATGAAAAGAGCATGAGACCACCAAGGCCAAAGACGGCCAGGGGTCTGATATTTGGATGAGTGACAAGATGGGTGGTGACAGATAACTTGAATGTGGTAATACACGAGGACAGCACAAAACAAATACTTTTACTGTAGTTAGACTTACCAAAGTGTAGTCCTCAGCTACCAAAATGAACCCGTTGTTGTCTATAAGGTAGCAGTTAATATTCTGTTAAAAAGGGAAAACAAATGAATACACATTAGCTACACTGGCTGAGATCTAAATGGGAAAAGTAAGTATTGACAGTACACAGACCTCATCATCACAGCTGATAGAGCACTTTCCATCCAAAGCTGCACACTAAAAGAAGAAAGTGAATTTAAATTATATACGAGAAAATAAGAAATTGACTTTTTAGCTGGTATAATATTAATAAAAAGATGTTCTTACCTGTCTGCTGGCCGTCCAAAATTTCTTCTGAAAAAACTCCAGTTTCATCTGAATGCCCACAGCTACAACAAAAGAGGAGAATACTGTTGGAAAAGTATATTTTTACTAGAAGCCATGCGCGCTTTGGTGCATGGTTAACAAAAGTATCGAAAATCCTAACTGATTAACTAGAATTAATATTGAAACTAGATACTTATTTTAGTATTATACTAAAACACACACACACACACACACACACACAATAGAACAAAATTGTACCATTCCAGAACAGTTTTAAAATGGTCTTGAACTTTATCAGAACTAGCACAAGACCAATAATACAATATAATATAAATAAAGTACTATTGTTCTGTGTAGGAATTATACTGTTAACACAAAGAGATAAAAAAAATACCTATAATTGTGGTGTGTATCAAGCCTATTCCTTGGTATTAAAATCAAGTTTAACATTTTTGTATCATAACAATAATACTTCTGTATAATATGTCTGCAAAGGCAGTGGCAAGCAGGTTCCCCTCAGTCTATTTGCTTCCATTATAAATTGAGTTGACTTGAATTTCTCTAAAAAGTTGACTTATTGACCGCTTTTGGAGCAAGTTGTCCGGAACTCATTGAGAAGAAGGGGTGGTTACCAAAGTAAACCCTGGACACTAGACACGGCTTATTTTCACTTGGATGAAGTAAATAATTGCGGGCTTGTTGTTACTGATTGTTTAAAGGCAGTGGGGTGCTGCTGTGTTCGGTTTTAGCCGGGGCCCAGGGGAACAGGTGCAGATTATACTGTCAGATCATTTGCCAGCATCTCTCCTCTCTCTTCTTCACCCACATCGAACAACCAGGATAGACTAAATAAGGACGCATGGGCAACGGCATTGGAAACACGCGTGCAACACAAATCTATTTTTATTACATGTGGAGGCAGAGACGGAGTACAAAATACAACCATAGGATTTAAATGCTATAATTAAAATGTCCAACCATGGTGTGGGATACAATTTGGATATTTTAAAGAAGCAATGTGACAGTATAATAATGTAGAAGTGTCAGTTTTAGATCATATTCCACAGCACTGTAAGTTTATAATATCATGTAAATATATACATTTAGTGGTTAGGTCTGAACCCCAAATCATGAATTATTTTGTCGGCCAGTGCACCATGATCTTCAATAGACAATCACCATGCTAATGCCAGGGATTATGTTTTTGATGTTGTTTTTCTAGATTATATAACAGGTAAAAGTTCAGTGCTGCTGGCTCAGGAGAGTTCAGCTTAAAACAAAAAAGACTAAAGCTCATTTTAATACTGTAGTATTTCGAATCCTATTTAATTTCCCCAGAACTAGGAAATATGTGTGTCATGAGATGAATTCAAAAGATGAAGAGACACAAAATCCCCTTTCAAATCCATTTCATCCACCTTCACTTCCATCTACTACTGTAGTTAAGGTCAAATATGATGCTCTGTAACGAGGCTGATCAAAGTACAGAAAGTATTACGAATTTGTGTGTTGCATTATAGGCAATTTATAGGTTAAGATTCACAAGAAACTTCCCCAAATTTACTGTAAGTTTGTAACATTTAGTTTAAAGGGTTGTCAATACCCAGATACTAATCTACACAAAAACTAATATTGAAACTAAATACTCATTTGGACACATATTGATACTGAAAAAATAAGACAAAGTTGGACCTATTGAGTAATGACACATTTCTGTAGAAAATACATTTTAGTATTGTAACAACATATGAATTAAATTAAAATGATCTTGTGATATATGCAGTGTTTGTTTTCATAAACCACAACCCACAATCATAACAAAATACACATATGCACCAATCATCTCAATAGCAAAAGCAGGTGTAGGGGCTGCCATGAACAGCCAGTCCAAACCATGGGACTGTCTGATGCATCTGCCTCAGACTCCAGCAGCACACCTCTGGGGGCAGGCCCACGCTCCACTGCCCTCTCACTGAAACAGAGTGATTTGTGAGGGCTGATGGGCTGATGTGCAGAGCAGAGCGCCTTGGACAGCTCTGCACAAACACAGGGGTGGACTGTCAGAGAACGCACAACATTTGGAAGAAGAGCCCAACAGAAGGCTGAGAACCGCCCGCAGTACAAAACCTGACCTTTACATTCACACTAAAACAATACTGTTGCACTAATGTGACTCAACAAGCAGAGCAAATGCTTTCAAAGTTTAGAATCATATTCTGCTGTACGCACAGTTCTGTTATGACTTACTATTTATTATGTTTTGTTATTTTGTGTTTGAACTATTTGCATTTATAGAAATGTATATTATTGCTTCATCTGGATGAAAGGTTGAGGAAAAGGGTCTATTTCTTTAAAGCCCATTCAGAGCCACATATCAGCTGTAAATTATACATGACAATAAAGACATATGAAAGTGAAATATTGAAAAAAACTATAAAACTATAAAAGAATGAGTCACACACAGTTGGTATGTAATAGACACATCAGTCAGCTGAGGACAATCCACCTTTTAAGTGCAACAGCCTACACATCTATCTTACTGAGAAATGATGGGCTTTTCACAAATACCACCATTTTATAGCATATTTTGAGATGCATTAAGTGGAGATGAAATCATAATGGTATATCAATAAGCATATTTTGTGGTTTATTTCATAGTTTAGTAGGATAAGTAGTATTGATACTGATATTGTTATATTTAGTTTTGAATTGACTGAAATGAATGTCTCTTTTTCAATATTTCCATGCCACAGATGTGATGTGCAATGATTTGCATAGAATTTGCATAGATATTTTTATAACTACAGCTGCCCTTCACGCTTCAGACACAACTCTCTAATTGGAGTTGGACCAGGCACAAGGCGTCTGCTATCCCTGTATTAGAATATATTTTGGACATCTTTTAAAACCTAAAGCTAACATGCACTCCAAGGTTTCTCGGGCTGTAACATGATATAAAAATAGATCTATTTAATACAATATGGCCGTGCACAATGTACATTAGAATAATAAGCCCCGTCAGAAGGACGAAGGACACAACATAAGGAACAAGTCAAGGTCAGTGTGACAACATGATCATATTCACCACTGATATAATTTGATCATTAATCTTTCCCTCAATCCTTTTTGGTGCCTCTCCTTCAAGTGACCCAGCAGCAGCTCATAAAAACTGTCAGTCCATTTACCACAAACATCTAATGCACATGGGCTGCCACAGCTTAGTGCCACTGTACCCTGTTTGTGTGTGTTTTTGTGCATCGGTGCGTGGTGTATTGCCGTGTACCCTTATACCACCCCCTCCCCCCTTCTCCTTTGCCCATGGCTTGTGCATAATCACTTCATGCCACGGCGACATGGCACGCTGGCAAAACTGAGCTCGCTGCTGCAATGCCTGTCCAAGCGTTTAAGTATTTGTGTTGACACGCTGCTATTCCGATCTATATTTGTCTTGTTAAAGTCTGCAACAGAAATAGGAGATCTTGTGAGTGTGAGAGATTTAGGGGGTTCAGCTGTCCACCGGGGAACGTCACACTGGTAGCGCTAACATGTGCTATACACTTGGGACAGTGTATAGCTTTGAGGTAGACATCAAAAGGCTGTGAATTTCAATAGGAAGAAACAAAAAAAAGAAGAAATTATAATGGGGAGAGTGTGAGGAGTGAGAGAGAGAAAGAGAGTGAGAGAGGCAGCGCTGCCTTAACTCCTAGTCATTCCAGACTGCCTGCTTGGCTTGGCTGGATCATGCTCTATGCCTTCTGACCTGGCCAGTCCAATGGGGTTACAACATGGGTGCCTAAGCAGGGTTGAGGATCCTAAGAGCTTTCCAGAGGCAACATCTTTGAAATGAACGACTAATGGATCGCCAACCAACAAGAATCACCCAAATTCAAAAAAGGAAATTAAGACGACATTGGGCTTAAGCTGCTTGCCCCAAGATTGTCAGTTATGAGAGGTAAGTCAGCAGGGACGTGAGCAATAGTGCATGTGCGCTGGACATGTGTGACTATGTATGTAGGCTGATCTGTTGTGTAACTAGGAAACAATGAACAATTTACTGCTTTAAAACACTAAATATGTGGAGTAAATATGACATGTCACTTGTTACTGATTTAACGTGCTGTGTTATGTCACTCTTTGCTGCACCTTTACCCATAGAGGCATTCATCTGATTTACATAATTTGTTTGGGCATTTTGACAAGCTTGACTGTTGTGCTGAAAGGACACAACAGTGAAAAAGCTATTTGCTCGTGTTGACCTCATTCTGGAGCGGCTGTTACCACGCTCCAGTGCGCTGATGCCCTGTTAATGTTGTGTTATATGTGTAGGTATGTTTTGTGTGTTTATTTTGAATGCACATATGTGCGCGCACCTTTGATTACATGCATTCTCATTTAGTTAACAAGGAGAGTGATTAACAGACGGCTTTACACGGCAGCACATCACATCTCAAGTCAACCATGCTATGAGCTGATTTTTCACTCTTTTTGGTTCATAAAATAACACCGTAATACAAAAAGCAGCTGCCTCAGGAGTCAATGTAAACCAGCACCTGAGATAGAGGTTATTTTCTAACATGCACATCATGAATGTGCACCTGTAACTTCAGAAATAAAAAAACAATATAATGTACACTTTCACAAAGAATATCCTGGCTCCTTTGATATTCAAGATTATTAGGAACAGTTAACTGGACTATATACACTACTGTTTCTATGCAAATAATGAAATAATGAATGAATGATGATTATGTAATACCACGGATTGAAATGAATTTCAGTTGTATGAAATACCACAATACAGCCATACTTGGTCACGAACTACTCTACTCTTTGTGCCAGTCCCAAATCAAAATAACTGATTCAGGGCAATCCCACATGAAACCTACGCTAAATAATTTTGGAAGATCAGTGCACACTATGAAGGCAGTGGGCATCTACAGAAATACATTTACTCTTCCATTACAATCTTACTCATGCTAAGTAATTCATAATTCTTCAAAGTGATAAGCATTTTGACCTTTGTGACAGTGACCTTATACATGGCATTTACCATTCATGATTACATTTAGTGTTATTTAGTGTTGAAAATGTCTGACATGAAAATACACTTCAACAATCGTATCTGTTCCTAGAGGTCATCTGCAGACATAATATTATATTTCTCTCTTGGATGTCATGTGTATGGGGCTAGCTGCATTCTCAGGCTTAGCTGCAGTTCATTGAGCCTGAAGCTAGCCCAGGCAATGCTAAAAATAAAATGCTACTGCAATGTTCCAGATGGAATAGACATCTCAAAGGCTATCAGACAGCAGTATCTGCTGTGTATGGATCTGTGTGTGGGTGGAGAGTAGGTGAGGGGCCGGTCTTTCTCTGGGGTCACCACTGCTGAACAGGGGTGGGAGGAAAGAAGTTTGCATAAGGGCCTTTATTAGATAGAAATAGAGGATGAATGAGAACAAGATGTAGAATCACTTGCAAAAGATCAAAATGGAAGTAAATGATGTCTGAGTAAAATATGACCCTTTATTTCCTAATAGTCCAATTTGTATTCTGTATTTACATTCTATGGGGTAACACAACCTCTCTGTCATTTGTTAAGACTGTTCAATGACGGCTTCACAATGCATCACAATTTAGCAAGAAAGATGCTATCCCAACAGTAGTTTGTCCACTGATCCGAAGGGTTGTGGTTCGAATCCTGCTCTAGACATAAGCATCATCGGTAGAATGGTCAGATCCACTGACCCACAGGATGTCGGCTGCGATTCCAGCTCCGACAGATGAATGCTGTCGCTGTGTCCTTGGGCAAGACACTGAACCCACCTTGCCCCCAGTGCCTGTGCACCCTGGTATATGAGTGTGTGTGTGAATGTCTGAATGGGTGAGTGGTTCCTTGATGTAAAGCACTTTGAACGCCGTGAAGGTAGAAAAGCACTATTTAAAAATGTGACCAGTTACCATATGGTTTATTTTATTTTATTTTATTTTTTTCAAACCTGCACAATATAGCAGGGTTTTTGTAAAGGTGTGGTAACATCGCCTGACGATCATCAAAAGGTGTATAGCAAATCATTCCCTTGGAAATCACTTGTTTATGATTTCACTCCTAATGAAAGATAATATTGCAGCTACAGTTTGGTGTGAATGTTAAAATGTAATCAATAAGAGTTCAAGATCCGGGGGTAAATGGTCTCCTTTCTCCACAGTGGCAGTGGTATGGGCCCTCCTTCCCCTCCTCCTCGCTCCATCTTATGCCTGCCCCAAAGAATGCACCTGCAACAGCAACACCAAAGTAGTGGACTGCCGTGGACGCGGCCTCTACGACATTCCGAGGCGCCTGCACCCGGATACACAAGAACTCTATCTCCAGGACAACCGTATCCGAGGACTGGGATCCATGGCTTTCCGTGACATTCCACTTGTCAGAATTCTGGATCTGTCAAATAATTCCATATCAACAATTTCCCCGACCGCTCTCCTGGGTCTGAGGACACTACAGCGGCTAAGTCTGTCCCATAACAGCCTCCGAGAGCTGGATAAGAGGCTATTGGGTCCAGTGCGATCTCTATCACACCTGGATCTATCACACAACAGGTACACAAAGACCCAGGTCAATAATCAGTAATAATCAATGTTTAAATATGTGGTTCGGCTCCCACTATACACTATATGGCACTATACCATTCAGGATGTGAAGATGAAAACCAAAACAAGATGTAAAAAATGGTTGATGTGTGGTTTTCTTTTAAATAAATTGCAGTTTCGTCCATCATATCATAATCTTGGTTCTGGTTTAGCCTTGACATCACCATTCACCACATGTCCTGGTTAGTCCAAGTTAAATCTTTGACAGACATCAAAGTGTGCTGCAATGACTGAATAGCAAATTTAGTAGCTAAAAAAGGCCATTGGAGGTTTTGGAGAACCTAATATTGATGCTGTATTAACTGAAGTCCTTCTGCTCTATTCCAGTTTGGGCAGTTTGCCCAGTGCCATAGGGGAAGGTCTGAGGAATGTGAGCCACCTGGGCCTGGCTCATAACCGCTTCATCAGACTAGAGCGCTCCCTGCTGGAGAACCTGGAACACATCAACAGTATTGCGCTCAGAGGAAACCCCTGGAGGTGTGACTGTCAGCTCATAGGCCTCAAGCTCTGGCTCGAGACTTACCTCTTCAAAGGTCAGTCTCATTTTAGCTCTACACAACAGAGTCGATACATGACAACTGTAGCTTTGATGTGGACCTCTGCATATAATTTTCAAACTCCAGATCAACATTCCAACCCCATGTTTGCAGACCTTTAAAAGTTGACACTTAAAGCAGGCCTGGCATTTGTCAATATGAAAAATAAACACCACAAAATCCTACCAGTGATCGAATTGTCTATCACTAGCAAATGAATGGACTTCCAATGTTAGAAACGAGTGCTAAATGAACTAAACTGTGTAAACCACAACCATTAATAAAATCTTTTTAAATGTTTTTGGTTATAATAAGGGTGCAAAATGTTTGGGATGGTGTTTCATCCCAATATCATAGGACAAAGAATTGATCGCAGCTTTATGTTTGAATGCTAAACCAAAAAATGTGATGACAAGTACATGTACCGCCATGGGGCACAGTTTAAGCTCATCCAACTCTACTGGTGGAGAGGGAGAGAGAGAGAGAGAGAGAGGAAGAAGGATTAGGAGTTAAATTCCCATCCACTTTCATTTCCATGCCGCACCAACCCCAGCCTGCATTAGATAACAAAGTACCCACTGCTCAGTCAAAGCTAGGTTCACAAGCTCACATCTGAGTTGGTTGGTTGCCCTCCCACATGCCCGCTTAGCCTGACATGGCGGCTGAAAATTCTAATTACTGGAAAACAGAACAATGCTGCCAGATACAAGGATGGGTAGCTAATGCGGAGCTACGAGTTAATCACAGAGGCAGGGAGTAGGCTGCATGTGACGGGGTACACACTATGGCAGTATTTCTATGCAGTCACAAAGAGAAGATTTACAGTATGTGCAATGCAGCTAGTGGAGTCTCAGTGTTCCTCAATCATTTGACTCCAGGGATTCAGCTGACACGTGTTTGATCATATCACACAAGAAGCTCATTATAGACTGAGATTATGGGCAGGATTAGTGCATTGTCTATAAAAGTGAATTCTCTTAGTGAGTACACCGTCGCAGGGCATTTACCAGCGTACAGGATGTGCCAGCTGACAAGTGAGATATTTATGTAAAATAGAATCCTATAGGTTTACCCCAAATTTCTACTCGAGTACAAGTACTGCTTGTACCACACATTCAGTAGTTACTGCTACTTCATTACTTATGGAACTATAAATAATACTAATATTCTACTGGTACGGCTAAAAACAACTGGACTGCACTGTAGTACCAGGTGTAGATATGTTTGAACATTTTCTGCCAACAGTGAAGAGAGTGAAGTGAGGCTTTGCTGTGAATGTAATGTGAGCACTAACGTAAACAGAATAAATGTGGTGAAGATATGAACTTTAAAAATACAGAGGAGCAGTTCCCACATCGACTGGTAAAACCAAGCATTTTGAATAGTTAAGAGGGTCTAATAGCCTAGCCTAAATAGGCAGGAGATGTCAAATATGCTCAGACAAAAAAACAACTCTAGATATTTTCTGAAAAGGGAACCATATTAGCATAATTCAGTGTAATACAGGGTCCTTAAGCAATCTAATAAAAGTCTAGTACTAGGAACAGTACTAATTGTACTGTTACACTACTTTGCATATGCTACAATATTGTAACTACACAACTTTAATCTAGGTGGCGCCATAGATGAGGTACTTTGCACCCAACCTGATGAGATGAAGGACAGAGAGCTACAGAAGATCCCATACCAGCTCTTCCATACCTGCATGACCACAAGCTACCACTACCTATTCGCTAACATCCAACACCTGGAGTCAGACAGGCTGCTACGAAGCCACGCCCATGGCAACCATCCCTCAGGCCACACCCACCACACCACCATGGGAGATGGCGGAGGAGGCGGGGGAGGAGGAAACGTGCCTGAGTGCGAAGCCAAACAAAAACAAAGACCAGTGAACTTGCGCCATGCTATAGCTACAGTGATCATAACTGGAGTGGTATGTGGGATTGTGTGTCTCATGATGCTAGCAGCCGCAGTATATGGCTGTGCCTACGCTGCTATCATGGCCAAATATCAGAGAGAGCTCAAGAAGAACGAGGAGTTGGCAGCAGCGCAGGGGGCGGATCACGCAACAGCAGATGAGAAAGAACCACTGGAAAATGCAATCGCTTAAGGCTGAAAAATTAACACAGAATTTACAGGTTTGAACCCTTTAAACTAAAATATAGAGGCCATAAGTGTTTGGGAGGACAATGAGATGAGTGAGTGAAATGTTTATTTATGTGCATCAAATCATTTAGCAAAAACTTCCAAGTAGCAAAAAATACCAATATCTGACTATGCACTAAGGCTTGTATCCACTGCCTGTCTCACCTCGATCAGGTCACTCCATCAAGTTTACATTTTGTCATAAACGCTGTTGATATGTCAGGTACACAAGGATATCAGGGCCGACTACTGCACATGTAGTTGAAAGACATTTGGCAATATCAAATCAGTATTTCTTTCTTTCTATTTCTTGAAGAACAAAAACTCACACAACATAAATACATTGTAAACATAAAACAATCTTTAAATACACAGTTAATGTAAAATAAAATGAAATAGAAAAAATATCTGGTTATAAATTTCAATGCTCAACGGTAACACAGTGAACCTAAAGCATAACTGGAACGGTGTGAGGAATAACTTTTGTGGGTGAGACGGTAGTCAAGCTAAAAATTCCATTATTGTCTGAAAAATACATATCACAGATGACAGATTTATATATTTATAAGATGTCTTTGTAGGTATATTAGTAAAGTCAGAATTGTATGTACTAGATAGTTCTCAGAAAAAAAATACAAAAGCAGTAGGCAGCTGTACTGAAGTTGTGTCCTGTTGACTGAGAGTGTATGTGTCTACATTAACGTTGTACTAACCCATGTTTGGAGTTTATAAAGACTGTGCCTATTAGTACACCACATATTTGCAAATGAAGGAGAATATTTTTTGATAAAGAGAAGCAATAATGCAACTAAAGAGAACGTAAGTATATATAGACCTGATGTCTTCTGTATTCACTTTTGAATAAAAACACTTTAATGCTACCTGCCAATGCTACAGAACAACCATTCTAAAGATGTGTTCAGGGATTTGTAGTTTCATTGAGAGCTGTATTTTATAAAATAAACAAATTTATGTATCCTTTTACATGTTTGAACAATGCGCATATCATGTTATTCAACTGTCCTGATTTTCAAGTCACACCGACCAGAGTGATCTCATGGCTCTTGTTTTTGAACAATTCGTCTACAAGCGTGGCTTCCACTGTGACTTTTGTGTTTTGGAGACTATTGTGTTTTCTGTATGTCATCCAAGAACTGGGCACTGATTTGGAAAACATTGTGAAGCATATTCATCATTTGATGTAAATAGAAAGAAGCACTATTCAAAAGGAATATTTGAGCTCCTATAGCTGAACACTACTGAACTGACTGACATAACTGAATTTATTTTCTCTAATGTTCTAAATATATTCATATCTTTCAAAATGAAGCCTCATTCTTCTTGAATAACTCGGTTTAATCATTCAAGTGGGGGTTGATACTGTGCACATTACATATACACATTGATAATTAGCAGTACTATATACATCCGCATATGGCTCGACTCTCATGGCCAAACCTGGGCTGCACGTGGACTAGTGTGTGACCACATCCATATACATGCAGTGTGCGTGTGCAGGGTTACTCTGTGACTCAAACAATGTCCTGCGGCTCGTGGTGATGATGTCATCAACTTGTCCGGTTATGTTAACATCTTTAGAGTCTGCAGCTCTGTGGATCCAGGGCAGTACTGGCCCTAACCAGCCCACAAACAATTTGCATTTTCAGCCTACATCTCAGTCAGTGCTCTGTGCTTACATCTCTGCTGCATCTATGGGTTTTATATTAAAGCCTTATCACTACAAACTGATAATTATACACTATTTTATTTCCCTTCTAACAAAATATAAACAAAAATCACTATATTGTTGAACTTGGTCATGTATAAATGATAGACTTCACTCAGGTTGACCATAACCAAAAGAAATGTTGTAAACCCAGCCAAATGCTCCAGAGAAAACACCATTTATCAAAATAAAATCCATATACATTAAGATTGACTAACAAAATATAGGACTGCAAAAAACATGTTGAATGCAGAATTGTTGCATGTGGGCACTAAAGGCTGAGCTCAGAAGAGGAGAAGCATGCAGAGCCCACACTGACAGTAGTAATTGTAGAGAAGTGTGTGAGAGGAGGGGAAACAGCCACTTTACAGAGCACTTACCCGCAGCTATCGGCGATTTCCTCTCATCCAGGAGCTGAATGGCTGTGCTGGCCAAGACTACGCTCTTGTTTTCAGATCCTACGCAGCAGAGTTCAGATTAGACCACTGACATTTATTATGTAACAGCCCGAACAGGTTTAATTAGAATAAAAATATCTCAAACTTTTGTCTGTTTCCGATTCACAGAACTTATTCATCAGTACGAAACATAGATAAAAGCATATTCAAAACTTCAGCAGACAAAACAAAGGAAGTATTTCACTGTGTGTTCTCATTAAAATACAAACCTAAAGAAGAGTCTAGATTTTGAGGATGTTCTAAGTCCCATGTAGCAGATTTTGGTGTTTTGCCAAGAGGAAAGTTGTGTAATCTGGTTTAGATGTTTCACATGATTTGTTAGTTGCTCTAATGGAACCCCAAGGCCAAGTGAGATGAGTGCTCACTATTTTGGAGAGGATGATTTTTGTAGGTGCTTCAGTCTATTGTATGCTGCCTTTTTGTGAGATATTTTTGAGTTCTGGCCAAGGGGATATGAAAAGAACCATAGCTGTAAGTGCAATTCCTAAAAGCACAGACTAGAATTCAAACTAGAGGAAGAGGTGGTAGTAATGCCAAGTCAATGTTTAGTTAATGAGAATTATGTGCAGATATTTCCATATTTCTAAACTTTAAACCTACAATTTAAAAAAACTGACCAGTAAATGGCAGAGAGTAGACAAACGTTCCGGGAACTTGCTCCGCGGCTCTTTTGTACCAAAGGGGAAAGTGGTCTGCATTAAACACTCCTTCTTTGTCCTCGGCTGTCAGGAAGTCTCTTAAAGCACAAGCAAAATTAAAGTCAGTTGTATGATTTTGAATATGGAAGAAAGACACTGATAATATGTCTGCTTACTGGTTAGTGAGCTCATCGGGAACTACAAACAAGTTGATCCTAGAAAGCCCAGTTCTTGTGCCCAAGTATGCTATCTCCACACCCTTGTCGGAATTCCTGTAACAGAACAGAAGTGTAACAGAAGTTTTAAGTAAGAGTAATTATACTGGCTACATTACGGTTTTTAGATTGTTATTTTTATCCAACATAAAAACAACAAGGGAAGGAAACAACTGAAATGGGACATACTCAGACTTATTCAAAACTAAGCTGGTCCAGTAGGCTTCCAGAGGGGCAGTGACCACAGCATCAAACAACACTTCCTGGATTAGCTCTTTGTCACCTAACCGGACGATAAGACATGAGTTAGTAAATCTTTAAAACGTAACCGTTATCCACGTATTTAAAAACAAAAATGCAGACTTACACTTGAGCTGTGGTTCGTGTCCACTCAGGTAAAGTTTGATTGCTTCTATTTGGGACAGGTAGCGGTGGTCTGGGTGCTCGTCTGTGTTGCAGTATGTCCTGTTGGTTAAAGAAATGTAAAATGAGAATGAAATAAAGTCAGAGAGGTTAAGATTAAGATGGTTAATGTGTGTACGCAAATTAGAAACAATAATGAACATATGAGAAGGATGATGAAGACAGACCTTCTAGGGCGCAAGTCTTGACCAGAGAAAGGTAAAGCAGGGTAGTAAATGGGACATATTATATGAAATAGACTTTTATGGGCCTTTATTTTATATTAACTTACACAAAGTTTTTTTTTATTTAGCCATGTATATTTGATTATTCCTGTATTGTCTTGCATTTGTGGCTTGAGAACATTCCCGTTTTCACTCACACCCTACCCCCACGCGCTGCTCTAAACTTACCTGCAATTATTCCAAACATTCAGATCCCAGGTGAAAAATGTACACGTACACATTTTGCAATAAAAAAGTAAATGAAATGAAAATCAGCTGCTTGTATGGTGCATGGCCACTACTCTGAACAATGCAAAATACTAATATTAAAGAGAAAAGTCCTTAAGTTATTACCATTCATCAGCTAGTGCCACATCTGGATGCTCCAAGTCATGGAGACCTGTCGAAAAAGAACATATCTGACTTTCATATCTCAGACGACATAAGCATATGCACTCCAGTTGAACTTGTATTATTATATGGTGGTAGGCATCCACACCTCACATGCACAGAGGGTTAAACACAGACAGAAAGTTGTAGTGAAAAATGTGTTTTTTGAATGATTGTGACAGCTCTGATTAGATCAGGAAAAGCCAAGTCATGCTTCGAGGGCTTTTTCTGATAGACATACTTAAAGAAACACACAGACAGACCACACCATGAATATTAACATGCATGAGGCTAGACAAGAAAATAGACACAGGCATATACAGACTACACTGTCAGACGACCCTAAAGCCACTAAAGAAATATTTAACTTCCTGTCTAATTGTGGTTTGAAAGCTAATTACTACATTAGTCAAAAGGCAGGGCAGAATAATAAAATAAACCAAACTTGTATGAGCGGATAGCCCTACAGTGTATGTGTGTTTGTTCAAGTCAGTTACAGTGACCCACAAAGCTGAGGAGGGTCAGAGGTCACATCAACCGGCTGTAAATGGGACCTTCATTTGTAGTCAAGTGGGTTTATAGTTACATTAGACTAGTCCCTTTTAATCTTGCCTGTACAGTTCCGTTTCCTCATCTGGTTTAAGTTGAGGCAAGCTCTTTAAGGTTAATGATTTTTATGTGTTGTCTCTGATCACGTTTATAAATCCAAGAGTCTGACAATTTAATCAAGTACGATCATTAAATCAAATGTATTTTTAGGTATTATTTGTGAGCAGCAATGGTTTTGTTTATTTAAAGGTTGGGTATTACATTTGTATGGAGTATTCACTGCTAACACATATCATAATTAGATCGCATGTTACCTTTTATTGTTTTGAAAATGCTATGTAGCTTGTGGGCTGAGACTTGTATAAGCTTTTACTGGTAACTGTAAGAAGGGCTTAAATAGGACCCAGGAGAGATTGCAAAATTACTCAAACATGCGTGGATGACATATAAAACCCCTTCAGGCATGTTTTAATGAGGAAACAACGTTGTAACATGGTAGAAAGCTCCAAAAAGTCAATTTTGGATAATAATAATAATAAATAATGGATAAAATTTAAACATCGAAAAATCATGTTGATCATATTCATGATTCATCTCTTTTTTATTTTATTTATTATTATTTATAAATAAAATATCTGTAAGCAGTACAAAAATCTGACCCAGTTAAAATGTTATCTATAATCAGTGAATGACTTATCTACAGTTGCCTTACATTACAGTAGCTATTATGTAGCTGTCATGTGTTACATAAGGTTAACATAAAAGGTCATTAATTACAGGCTGTGGTGAAAGAGGCATGTAGCTGACACAGTGACACAGATGAACAAATCATAATCGACTATTTCACAGTATTAAAATAGAAAAGTACTTTACCTTCTTCTATTGTGACGTTCCCTCGAAAAAAGAACTTCCCATGACCTCTGGAAAGAGCCACTCCTAGACTAGAGATGAACACATTTACTTTAAACGTTTTTAAATCAAATATCACATCTACTGCAATTGTATGCTTTAATCTTCTTACCTGAAGGGAGTCCCTTCTATGTCTGTGTAGTAGTAATCATTATGTAAAACCAATACTCGTTTCTAAAAGGAGATCAAAACAATATCGTTAGACGCAAAAAGGATGCTGCAACAATAGTGTTTTTTGAATTCTTGCTGTGTGGCTCCATCTAGTGGTGAGAAGGGAAGCTTGTAAGACAATTTTATTTTCACATGTACATTTGTGGAAGATTCCTGTTTTTTTTTGTTTTTTCTTATTGGAGGCTTCATGTACTACTTTCCACACAAGGCAAATGTATATGCAAAAGTATTCAATAATCACCCCGTGTCTAATGCTGATTATGACCCTTTTAAAAGTAATGAGTGAGCTGCTCTCTGCGCTCTGCCTCTGCCCTCTCTCTCTCTCTCATTCAACATGTGTGCAGGGGAGATAAGGGGCTCACATAGACAGATGCACACTCATTCATGCACCAGAAAACTAAATCAGAGACAAAATCCCAGCGTCTATCCTGTACAGTGCTGTGCCAAGTGTACCAGCATGTTGGCACACAGAGTCCTCCCTAGTGACTATTTCCTCTATCATGCATTTGGAGGCATCACAGAACCCTTTATAAGGAAAACTCACCCCTTTGTCGATGCTCTTGGTCACTTCCATAGAGAAGGTCCCGGTCTTCCTGTTGACCATTGCATTTCTGAGCTACAAAACAAACAAAACAAACAGGCTACATTTGAAGATGTCACTTTGATGTTTTATTAACTTTACATTTTGCTTTAATTCTGACCGTGTCATCCTTATCTTCCCACTCCACCTCCGACAGGTCCACACTGCTGTAGTTTGGCTTTCGGCGCTTCTTACCATCGCCATACTGCAAACATCATATTATATTATCAAGCATAATTAATACTGTTGGTAATAACAATATATGGAGGACAGACATTTCACTTTTAGCTACTTTTTCAACTGTCAATTCAAAAAGAAAATATACTTTATAACTATACTGTAGAGGTATTTTTAGTCATAAGTACTACTAGTAACTACAGTTTATCCATGAAAAAAGTGAGTCTAAAAATTTACTTCGTAGTAGTAGGGATACTTTTGGTTAAAGTAGTTTCAGTAAGTAAACCTTTACTCAACCTTTCTTGTAAACAAATATTGAATTTTTGACTTTTTGCCTATGATTTTACATTAGTTTTAACACATCCTGCACAATCACCTGTTTCTGGCATTAAACAGGTCCCTCGCTCTGCCTCCCCATCTCTCCCTTCATCCCTGCGAGAGCACTGACTGAGTACAATAGACTTAATCACACCATTCACTGCTTGTATCAGAGTCTATTCATGGCACAACACGGTCCTGGAACACAGTTTGCTCTTTTACATAGAGCCACAAATCCAAACACACTCCAGGAAAATCTCAATATGAAAACATTTGTACCTGACCTGACACAGGCCAGAAGTGAATGAATACATCTGAACTGTGTCCTCAAGTGCACTAGATATGCTGCTAAATGTAATTTCCAATTTGGGGAGAGCTATCTCTGACTTAAGAGGCACAGAGTGTCATAACAGTTTAAGTAGCAACTGTAGTAAGATTAATAGTGATCGTAATAAAAGGAAATATGGCACTGTAGTGGGATATAGAAGGAGATAAAAACAGTTGTATTATCTGTAATGACGTTAACTTGAGCTGTACTCACAAGTGGTCGTAGATCTGGGTGCGTGAGGATGTAGCCATTGTTGGTGATTGCAAAAGCATAGCCGTGAATGCCCAGCTGAAACACAAAGGAAACAAAAAATAATATGAATTGTAAAGACAGGACTGACAAGAGAACATGCCTAATCAAGCATTTTGTATTCTGTTTTTTTTTTCATTAAAATTGGACCGTATTTTTAAATTGAAGATTTCAGACAATACTGACTTGATGTGTGATTTAAATGCCATCCTTTTCTTATAAATTAGTTAATGTGAAAAAAGTAGTTGTTTTTTAATCCACCATAACGCCCTTTCAGAAAATGTCATTCTTTTAAAAATATCAGTCACAGCTGTAATGTTAGACCAGCTGAGGCCATATGATAAGCAATGCACACAAATAGACTTTAAATGACTTTTCAATACACTATTTTCTGCATTATTATTATTATAAAATACACATTTCAGAAGCCTATAGACAGCCTGTGTAATTTGTCTCATCTTACAGCTAAACATAATGAGTTATGAGTTGGTGTCAGACTGGAGTCAGGAGGTACCTTGTATTTGGGAATGGTCTTGAGCAGCTCTGACACAGGCACATCTGTCCCCACCACACCAAGCAGAATGCCTCTGTTCCTCTGAAAACACACACACATACACATTATCAGTGAGGATGACTGAAAGGTAACTTAGAATAATATAATAATTGGCTCATTTTTGTTTTCACTTACTGTTTCGTTTTTGGTGCTGAACACTGGCATTGCCACAGTGGTCATCAGAACTGGACCTTGACCATCGTCCAACTAGGTCAAAAATAACAATAATATACAGCTGTTAAAAAGCAAACTAAAAGAAAAAAAAAAAAAAGTCATGGGCAAACTATGCACAATCATAAGCAGACAATTATGACCACACACCAGCATATCTAAAACTCTTGTGGGTCTGGATCAAAAGTGGATTAAATCAGACAGGAACAATGGTGAGCTGACGACAGGTAATGCACATGGAGAGTGGAAGCTGGTCCGTGTGGGACAAGAGACAAGCTACAGTAGTGACAATGATTGAAGTTAAAGCTTAAGTTCCAGATCCACAAATACTTCAAAAATGCATTTACGCATTTACAGTATGTTAAAGTATGTAAGCATATCTATGAGCAGAAATAAAATACAGACTGCTAGGCCTGTCACAGTAATTACTACATCGAGTTATGGTTCAATATATGAAAGGAACAATATATTTTGGGGCTCAATATGTATCGTGGGGACTTTTTTGGCTATTAGTCTTAAATCTCCAGTAGAGGCCGATATTTATTTTGGCTAATCAGCTACCTCCATATGCATAAAGAGTATATGCATAAAGCTTTATTTAAACACTTTAGTCCAGAGAGGGAGCTGCAAAAATGTGACTACACTGCTCTCTTATCCAGTTTGTAGTAAAACAAGGTTGTGAATGGGTTTGTACTAAATTAAAATGAGAACATTTGGGTAAAATGACCTATATATTGGCCTAAAAATATCAGTGGAGTGTATCGGCCGTCGGTTTCTCTCGATCCTAAATAATCGGTATCATCATCGGCCATGAAAAAAACCCATACCGTTAGATCTCTAGTTACTGTATGTCTAAAAATGTTTTTTTATTGGGATTATCTTGCTGCATTTTAACTCTATCAGTGGCATAAAATAGTGTCCGTATTCTCGTTTATCGCAATATATCTCTGTATCTCTGACAGGCCAACAGATTGCCTAAATATAGTTATAATCTGTCTGTACACACCTTTGTTAAAATGACTTCTAGTGCAGTGTAAACAGATTCCTCTCAGGCTTAACAGTAATGCTGCAGACACAAGTAACTCAGGAAACAGCAAAACTTCCACACAATGTTTTATTCATGTTTATTATTTCCCTAAAATGTGTTCAATCGCGGGCTTCTTTTGATCTGCTAGACTGTGCTTATCGAGGCAGTGGGTTCCCATCTTCCCAAAGAGTGCAGAATAATTATGATATTTATCTTGGTGGTGGCTGTCGACTTGTGAGGCTCATATCCATTAGACATGAAAGCTTGACAGTGTTGTGAAAATACAAGGAAGGTAAATAAAGTCAACACCTTGTCCTTAAATGTGATATCTAATCTGCTGTGTAAATGCCATTGTCTCCATTGTTGTAAATAAAGTTATACAATTAAAACAGAATATGTGGCATTTGGGGAAACAAACAATACAACAAAATACTAGGGCTGTGTCTCAAAACTATCTCTATGATCCGACCATGTATTTGACCCAAAGTGCACTCCCAACAGATTAACAGTACTAGTAAATTGCAAACGTGTATGTAAAAAATCATTCCATAATTCGTAATTACCTACTCCTTTCAAATCCCAATAAAATAATTAGTCATCTAAAAAAATTGTGGCCTATCAAAACTCCATTGACAAAAGACAAACAAATTACTGTTATTATTGGCCTATAGCAGAGGTCTGCAACCTTTTACAGCAAGGGAGCCACATTGGCCCATTTCAGACCAAATGAAAGTCAGAAATAGCCATACGTTTTTTACAAGTAACAAGATGAAGTGTTTAATAAATTAATTTAAAAGAAGTAAGTCAACTGTTTGCAGCTATTAACACATTATAAAGTATATGTAGCATGTTGTATTTATGTGAATTTTGTTGACTTATTTGAAGTGTTTTAGGGAGTCTGTGGGTTTTAAGCAAATTATATGTATTTATGTATGTAATTTCCTGCATTCTGGTGCATTTTATGTGTAATATTTACTCTACAAAATAATCATTATTTGTTCCAATTTTATCCATGGGATTTGCTCAGACAAATAGTAAAAAAATATAAATAAAATATTATAATTTCAATAGAATGAATACTCGTTGGTATGCTACAAACACTGTCAAATACAAACCCAAACATTTTTTTCCTAAACTTTTTTTTTTCTCAATCAAAGTGCAAAGAGCTGCACTGGAGGCTTTAAAAAGCCGCATGTGGCTCTTTAGAGAGAGGTTGCAGACCCTGGCCTATAGCATTCAACCAATCTTCCCCCTCTGAGTTTTTCCCCACTCATCTCAATCCAATACCTTTACAGCAATAATAATTATAATGGGAACGGCAAGAATCCTCTCTGCCACCTTCCGATATAAAAAACAAAAGGGAAGCAATGACCCAGGCGTAGATAGCAGGTAATAGCAATGGCAAAAATAAAGACAAAGTATCTGAGATCAGAGAGAGAAAACACAGCAGCCCTAAATACAGTGGCTCTAATGTAACAATGGACGTCCTGCTGCTGGAGACTGGGATCGATCACAGGACACAAGAAACAAGCTAAAAATACGCACACTTCCAACCTCCATTCTGAGGGCTCATATATCAGGGGCCTGTTAATGTATAGACAATGGTTAATAGAGTTTCCAGTCACATCAAATACACAGGTCTCTACAGTAAGTAAGCATTAGATTATGGTTAGGAGAGGAAAACATGTTAGAAATGGACCTATTTTTCATTACTTATTCATTATATATG
>JACM01018920.1:0-10603 GCA_000787095.1 Periophthalmodon schlosseri | reverse complement strand
TTATCAGTAAAAGCTTTGATTTGAACAAAGTCTTAAATATTACAGGTAAAGTAATACTTGTTGTAAATATATTTCATAGTTCTACATCAGTCAAGTAACAGTTGAAGAAAAGTTGAAGCGCTGAGTTCTAAAAACAAATCTCTTTATCTAAGTCATAAACACACACTGCCACTTTCTTGTCTGCAGGGAGATGTTACTGTTTGCTAGTACTATGTCTATCTCTCTTACATTTGTTACGTTTAATGACAGATATTTGCTAAAACGTGCACTCTTATTATTATTAAATGAAATTATCATTTTTATTATGAGGGACCGCCACACCACAGATTTGACCTGTAACTTGACCTAGTGGAATCACTTGCTGGTCTCCATGGTGTAACAACATCTCCATAGCGACAAACAGGTGCTGTAACCTCCACCAGAAAAGTAACAGAATGAGCATTAAGTAAGTGTAATGTTACTTCAAAATAAAATCGGTCAAATACAACTAAAAGAGAAAACTTTATTTAAAAAGTTACTTAAAGAGGGGGTATTTTGCAAAATTGACTTTTTGGAGCTTTTTTCCATGTTATAACGTTCCCTTATCAGAAACATGTCTGAAGAGGTTTTAGATGTCATCCATGCATGTTGAGTAATCTAGTTATAACGTTCCCTTATCAGAAACATGTCTGAAGAGGTTTTAGATGTCATCCATGCATGTTTGAGTAATCTAGTGATCTCTGTCAGGCCCTATTCAAACCCTCCTTATGGTTAACTTCTGTGCAAGGCTCCGCCCACAAGCCTGCGTCACCCATGCTCCCACACGACAATTCTCCATAACTATACAAAAACATGATACAAAACAATACACTACAACTTGACAAACCTGATGTGATGTGCAGTAGTTTCATTAGTGGGATGCAGCTGATTGTGTTGTGATAGTGCTCTGAAGGGGGAGTGACTTAGTGTGGAGAGCAAAGAGAGGGGAGACAAAACAAAAGTGAAACTTCTTAAACATGGTAATATAGCATTTTCAAAACAATAAAATGTATCATGCTGATCTAAATATGTTTTATGTTAGCAGTTAATACCCCATAGAAGTGTTATACCCCCACTTTAAGTACATTTTATCCTCATTCACAGCTCTTCAAATCAACAAATATTCCATTGGTTTTCTTTGGTGTGTCATTTACTGGCTGGGATGGTTCGCAGCAGCACATTAGCATACCCCTGTTGTTGTAATGATTGTGTGGAGCGGAGATAGCGCTGGATGCTAGCTCTCTTGGCTGCACTTCAGATCAGATGCCTTACCTTCCAGCTATTGTTTCACTGCGCCGTGGAAAATATGGTACCCACACAAAACAGCTCCCGGGTCTGCATTCCCAACAACAATTCTCAAATATATCTACAGGCGAACAGGTTTATTTGTGGAATTACTCAAAACGGACTGCTACTTTATTGGCCAATTTTATCGTAGGAAAAAATATAAAACATTTTGATTGTCTGCTGACAGATTCCACTGAATAAAATTACACTATTTCCGAGAAGAAAGTGGACAGATAGTGACTATGTTTTCATGCACATCCGAAATCTGATCATGATCTGATTTGCAGTTAGCAGATTATATAAGTGTCATGTAAACATCTGATTTTTCTCTGAGTGTGCGTACCTGTGCAGCTTTGAACAAGGAAATGATGCAAAAAAGGACAAATTATTGTGGCAAAGACAAAAGCGAAAGAGAATATGTAAAAGCTTAAAAATGTATTTTAAAATGCATTTTTACTCTGAAAGCCCATTGATTAAAACCACAATAACTGGTTGTTTATTCAACTGATAAATGTAAAAAAACGTGTCCTTCCTGTGAGCGGGCTTGCATCTCCACAAACCTGACTCTTATTTGGCCTGGAGGAGGGTGTCTTCCTGCTTGTTCCCATGGAAATGTTGTTCCTTTGGCGATAATATTCCACAGTGTGACATAAAACTCATCTATCGCATGGTGAATGTTTTGAAGTGTGATTTTAACCTTCTATTTCCATGGGATCATGCAGGTGACATGACATCTCCAGAAAGTGACATACTGTAGCTTTAGTACTCTGTGTAACCTATAAATGACCACCACATACAGAAAAATGGGACAAGTTGAGCAGTGTGGTGTGATATAGTGGGACAGACATTACAAAATAAGGGTTCTGAATTTTTTATCCCCTAAGAACACACACAGATTCTCCACAAGTCAGCATTTTACCACACACGCTTTAGCTGACTACAGCTTCATCTCACCTCCAGCTCCTAATCCTGTCTTTGTTTTGGATGAGAATAAAAGACCGGTGCTTGTCCATAAAACTCCTCGGAATGCCGTGCCGGAGCGCCCTGCGTTGGTATGGGCTCATGTTTGGGGCACAACACAGCTGGGCAGGATAATGAGAGAGGAGGAGGAGGAACTGAAAAGAACTGTCATCACATCAGAGAGTACAGGAGCCAGAGTACACCAGGGGAACAGCTCTGCCCTGCCCCAGAACGGTCAGGGCAGAGCGGGTAAGGAGGGCCACTGAGTCCCCCGAGGTATCCAGCTTTAGGAATAAGAGTGCTGATTTGTTTTATCTATCTATCTGATTATTTGGAGGATGAAGACAGTTTATACTTATAGAAATTGGAAATTCCAGGGCTGAAATTATGCAAATGATTCTAGTGAAGGTGTATGGAAAACACAGTGGAGCACTTCCTGTATTACCACGTGACACCACAAGGTGGAACGGAGTGATTTCTGTTTGAGAGAAGAACTCATCTTAGATATGCAGGGTTTGTGTGTTAAACATGTGTGAATGAAAAAAAAAGTAGAGTAACATGGGCCCTTTAAAGTGGTAAATCCAGACTGACATCAGTTTGGTCCCCACGCCCTCCACCGTGACCCAGAGCCACAATCAAACATGATTGTTCAATTTTCAGTGACACATGTGAAACAAAGGAGCTCACTGGACACATATAATTTACAAACAAAATGCCATTTTCCTCTCCTCAGATGAACAGTTTTTGCTCCTGTCCTTGATTCTGCAGAAATCCTCCATGTTTTTCAGTCCCCTGTGATATTTTTTTTTCCTCTATTTTTTCCTCATAAGCCGCCATATTTGTTTTGATACAGAGGGACCATGCGTGTCCCTGATTGGCTAATCCACCTGTCAATCACACCTTCCTGAACTCAGGGAGATTCACCGGTGACCACACTTGGAGAAGTGTGTATTCTGGATCTCAGGCAAAGGGCCTCGAGGCTGTGCTCTCACTCTTGGTTATCAGAAGCAGTGTTGTCACGATACTGAAATTTCAACTAAGGAATAGACTCAATACTCGATACTGATTCTGATACCACGATGATAATAAAAACACTCTTTTTTAATAATATACTGTGATTTTCCACATTAAATGGCAGTACTTCCTTTTCTATTCCCATGTGGCCTTATATCTGTGTAATCCCTCAGTGTCCAGTAGGTTCCATAGTGGTCCATGCGCGTAAACTAGTCTATGTGTCTTATACTTGTGAAAGATACAGCTCAAGATCATTCTAAACATATTCAGGAAAGATTCATTTCTGTCCTGTGAATGTGACTTGTTTAGTAGCGATACCTGCTCAAATGAGTAGTTTCGATACTAGTTTTAGTATCTGATTTTCGATACTTGACAACCCTAGTCAGAAGTCATCATACTCAAACACAATTTTCCTCTCATAACTTTATACAAGCTTGGCACTGGTCCAAAACTAATCAAATTCTGACTTAATTGAGTTGAAGTCTATTACGCAGTTTCCCATGCTCAGAACATCCATGGCCAGGAGCCTGTTCTCTCCCTGTAAAACCACTGCTTCTGTGGAACATGTCATTTCTCTTGGCTTGTTTGCCTTGTCTGTGTTCGGCAGTGGAACCGATCCAGAGAGCAGCGCTGGAGGCCCTGCAGATTAGAGGCCTGGGTTTTGGTGGAGGAATGGTTGGCATTTACATATTGATGGAATTTGGGGAGATGATTTTGAAAACATGTGGCAGTTTGGTCTAAGGGCTGTTTCCTTTCATTTAATGTGTAATAATGTGCTGAGCCTAATGATGGAGGACAAAATGCCTCAGAGGAGTCGTTTCAACCAGGAGATTAAAGGCTGTGCTTTGGTTCTGGTTTGATCCAGGGATAGTTTTAGACCTGTTCGAGTCCTGGTTTAGTTCTTGTCTAATCCAGGTTCAGTTCAGTGATCTTTTTTATGGGATTGACGTGTGTGTGTGAACCAGTTGTCACAATACTAAAATTTCACACTCGACTTTGATATTAATAAACAGAGTTGATGCACAATACCAGTTTTAGTGATAATTAAAGCTCCATTATGTAACTTCTTTTTTCATTTCGGATTTTTTTTGAAAAACACTGCACCTGACTCATATTTGGCCTGGATGAGCACCTCCTCCTGCTTGTTTGGAAATGTCCCTTTGGTGTTACTCTTCCACAGTATGGCATACAAAACAATGAACATGGAGAATGTGTGTGGTTTGATTTTTCTATTTCCATGAAGTTATTCCATGAAAATGACATTGTTGCTTTAAAATAAGGAAATCATTTACAACACTATTCATATTTTGTCCTATTTATGTGTTTTTTTCATTGATACCTGCTCAAATGAGTAGCTAAGTTTTGATATTAGTTTTTACGACAGTATGAGGGTCACATTGAAAAAATAAATGATGCACGTGCTATGAGAATAAAGTCAGTAATATTTTAAGATTAAAAATTAAAGCCAAAAATAAAGCTGACATTTAAAGATGCTGAATCAAATCGAACGCAAACTGCAAAAGACTGGCACTTGGATGAGTTCCGAGTTTAAAAGTTTACATAAACCCCATAAAGGAGGAGTCTCAGCGCGATCTTCACTCCACTCAGCTTCACTTCTCTACTGTTCTAAACATGGGCACTTCGCACCATCACCGTTCACAGATGTGCCCATTGTGGATAACTCCAGCCCCTCATTATGGGCCTTGTGGAGCCGTGTGCTCTGGGCAGCCCCGGTTTTACACACAGGTTATAATGTAGCCTAATCTCTATGGCCACTGCGCTGTCCTGTTTCTGTTTCCAAATGTGTTTAGTCCAACACACAGAGCTCAAACTGGTTTCAGTCCCAGATCCAGGAATCTTTATGTGGAATTTACCACTGTCCTCGCTGTTCCCCAGTGAGGGTCTGGAGCCCTGTGTCCTCCTGTATCTGCGGATGTTCCAGGTAGACATGTAAACATGAGCTGCCACTGCCTGGTTGCGCACGGCTCCACAAGCCCATGAACAAGAGCAAACAAGTGTAAACAAGTGTAAACAAGTCTAAACAAGTGTAAACAAGTGTAAACAAGTGTAGAAAGCTCAAAGCCAAGGGAACAGATTAATGGTGAAAATCGCGGCTTCTCCACCTGTTTTTGTGGAGCGCAGTGTCCTGCTTTTAAGCTTTTAACTCAAGTAACCGCTGTTCTTTTGCACTCTGGTCGGGGTGCGCTCTTTAGTGTTTTGACATGTCAGCCCCTAAATCTGGATAAAACACATCTTTACTTTGATGACAACTTTATTCTTGTAAAATTATGACTAAGGTTGAAACGTCTTTATTCTACGTATTTATTCTAGCTCTGCATATTTAATTTTTTGAATGTGACCCTTTTACTCCATCATGTTGATTTGTACCTGATTTTCAATACCTTGACAACCCCAGTGTGATCGCAGTGTTAAAAACAGTCGAGTAAGACTGTTGAATAGATGCACTTTGGATGTATGATGAAGGTAGAAGTCTTTTATAATGCAAACATATTTTACACTTTTACACACTACACTTACAGTCTGGTGGTGATGAAGAGGAGATGGAGAAGCTGAGGGGGATGATTATTGTATTGCTGCTGTGGAGATGGGTAGAGGAAGAGTGCATGAATGTCTTGAGAGGTGATTGGTTAAGAAGTAAAGTTGGCTGTGATTGGTTCACAGTGACAGACAGTGGATGGGAGACATTGAGTAGAAATTAAACACGAAATCAACTTTTTTTTCTGCTAAACTGTGAATATGGTGTTTTAACAATATTTCCAGCTTCCTGGTCAAAAAAAAGTCAAAAACTGAGTGTCTCCTGCCTCCAGTGGCCGCTTCAATTTCAAGTACTACGTGACATCACACAGGACTGCCCCGATTACAGCCAGGTGTTTCTGATTACAAACACCTGGCTGCAGGGGCAGAGTTTGAATTGTGGAAACCTGTTAAACCAATCACACAGTTCCTTATACCTCCAGACCCCACCCCTCCTCCTCCCTCACTCTCCCCTTTAGTCCTCCAGACCCCGCCCCTCCTCCCTTCACTCTCCCCTTTAGTCCTCCAGGTGCTGCCCAGTTCAGCAGCTCTATCTGAAATGTGGTTATAGGCGGAGTTTAGGTGTTTAGACCCACTTTAAGAACATGCACACAGCAAATTTGACAAAGCCTTGAGGGCTGTTGCCAAAGCAAGCAGGGATAAACATTGAACATTCCAGACTAAATATTATCTACATAGAAAAAAAAGAAAGTTTTGGCCCCTCCACCTAAAAACGTACACAGTGCTTTTTTTAAAGTGGGTCTAAAGACCTAAACTCCAACCACAACCACATTTCAAATAGAGCTGCTAAACTGGGAAGTACCTGGAGGACTAAAGGAAAGACTGAAGAGGGGCGGGGTCTGGAAGACTAAAGGAGTGAGTGAGGGAGGAGGGGCGGGGTCTGGGGGTATAGGAACGGTGTGATTGGTCTAACATTTCAATCAGAAATCTAGCTGTAATCATGGCATTTTTTCGTGATGTCACCAACTACCTAAAATTGTAGTGGTCCAGAAAGCTGCACCTGTACCTATATTTGCACTAAAATGACCAAAAAGCATTCGGAACAGTAGACAATGCTATTAAAACACCATATATACAGTTTAGTAGTAAAAAAAATGGCTAGGTAGAATTTCATTTTTGGCTCAACAGCACATAAAAATCAAGATTAGGACATCTTCAGACAGCCGTGGTAAAATATTTCAGATAGACTACAATGGAGTGTGTATGCTCAGAACACAGCTCTCTCACAAATCACATTTATACTTTAAAGAACACATATTAGGCAGAATTGACTTTTTTGAGCTTTCAGCTGTGTTATATTGTTGTTCCCTTGTCAAAAACATACCTGGAATTGTGTTTTGTTTCATTCACGCTTGTTCCATTAATCCATTAATCCAACATCGTCTTCTCTGAGCCTCAAAAATGCTCAATTTTCATTTTCCCCGTTTAGCTGCGTCATAGGTAAAACTCCAGACTTCTCCTGCGCAGTCCACAAACCATCACCAGACTTATTCTGTGGTCAAATTGCTCACAGCAAACGCATGGCTCTACTAGCTTAGTATTCACGGGGGTTAAGGACTTCATTTGTTTGTTTTCTAAATGTCCATTCCTATAGCTGACAACAGAGGGCGCTCCAATGCCCAACTGCCTCATTTGAAACAGAGGTCAAGCTTATAAAATACATTTTCCACACACAGACAATATTTTAAGTTAGAAAATGTGAAATATATATCCAGAGGTGACCAAAAGCAAATGTGAGCATGTAACAGAGAAGTAAAGCCACAAAAATGCGTCAAAAGTGTGTCATAATCTGAGTCATTTTGACATGCAGCTGAATGTGTTACCAACAACAAAACTAGGAGGGAAACAAGGAGGGAAACATGAGAACACAGCTGATGGCCACATATGAAATCTTTTCTGAGCTTTTGATCGTCTTAAACATCCCACAACAATACCAGGAGTAGTATGCCCCATTACTGAGGTAGTTTCCTTTTGAACAGACCTTTATTCTCAATTTGAACTCTATCTACAGTATATGCAACAGAAACAGGGCAAATTAGGTAAAGGTTTTAACCATATTGTAACAGTGTTCCCTCATCATTATCTTACTCAGAGTTGTGTTTTGACTGATTCATGCCTATTTAAGTGATCCTGCATCTGAGGCTTGAGTGCTCAGAAAATGTCTGTTTTCACTTTGCTCTGGACTTACTGCAACTGTAACAAATAAACCAACACAAAAAAAAATCAGACTCTACCTGTAGGGTTAAAAAAGGTCACAAAATAAATAAATACATTGTTAATTTATTAAATTGTTAAATTTGCTGCTTGCCGCCATATTTGTTTTGACATGAACTGACCATGTGTCTGTCTGATTGGTTAATCCTCCTGTCAGTCGTGCCTATCTGAAATCAGGGACACAGGATACGGTTCCAGACTCGTCTTTGTAAAGTGTTGTCGAAGTGTGTGGTTTTGGCTGGACAGGTCACCAGAAAAGCGTCAGTGGAGATGTTGTTGCTTTGCCTGGAATGTTCCACAGTACGGCATTAAACACATTGGTCTTGCATTTATTCAATTACATGTGGTTTGTTGAAAAAAAATAAAGAGAATTATGTTCTCACTGTGAACTAGGTCAACCTTCCACAGACCTGACCTGTAACTGCTGTCACTTGCTTGTCTCCATGGAATAGACTAAATAAGTTTAAAGGGCCCATATTAGGCTGTTTTCTGATCTCTGTTCTAATGTTGTTTCCTCATCACAAACATTCCCAGAGTTGTGTTTTGTTTCATTCACACAAATCCTGCATATTTAGGCTGGATTTTTCTCTCAAACAGTTCCACCTTGTGATGTCATGTGATAATACAGGAAGTGCTCCACTGTGTTTTTAAACTCCATACAAATTAACTAGAATCATTTTGATAATTTCAGCCCTGGAATTGGCAATCTCTCCTGAACTAAAGGTAAAAGGAGCTGTTAACTTGAAAACTACCGCTTCATGACATCACAAGGTGGAACAGAGCATTTTGAGCTTTGGAGATGTAGACAGACTAATAATAAAGGATTAGTCAAACATGAGTGAATGAAACAAAACACAACTCTTGGTATGTTTTTGAGGAGATAATGACATTGTAACATGGCTTAACGCTCACAAGAATCCATTTTGCATAATATAGAACCTTTAATCTCCATGGAGACAAACATAGCAGACCCTCCACAAAAAGATTGACTTAGTGCACCATTATAAAAGTATAAGTCATGGCTGTGCTGTGTAAATGTGAGTGTGTGTGCAGCCTGGGGACTGTGTGATAAACACAACTGTTTGTGTCATATTTGCAGCATGACACATCCCTGTGGGACCAGAGCCTTCAAAGGACATGCCTCTCACTGATGCTAAACGCTCGTCTGCTAACACGAGGCGCTATGTCGAGCAGTAGGACAAAAACAATGAAATTCATTGAAATTGTATTAAATGATTTCAATAGAAACAGGTGGTAGTTCATTCAGACAGTTAGACATGTGGAAGTTTGATTTTTTTCCACTGGTGTTTTCATGCTGCCATCGTGTTCTTGTGCAATACACTTAGCCTCGCCTGTACTGAATTTATGGTGATTTATGGTGATGAAATCTGTGCTGTTTCTTTATCGCCTGAGTTATTTTTACTCATAAACCGTCATGTCTGTTTTGATACAAACTGACCATGCGTTTCTCTGATTGGTTAATCCACCTGTCAATCATACCAACCAAAACTGGGGAGACAGAATTCGGTTCCAGATCCACACGTCTGTGTATAGTTTTGTAAAAGTGTGTTTTTTTTGGTTGGCCAGGCAAGTTTGCAATGCTCCAAATACAATGGGAGTACTTCATATGTGAATGTAATTTGGGAACTTAAATCACAAACCTTAATCCAAGTTAAGATGTATTCTAGAAATCTTGTTCAAATGGGGACAGGACAGATACACTTTTCCAAATGTGCATCTAAACATTGATCTGATCCTAAAAATCAAGTCCTAATTTGGCTTTTAGCAACATCTCAAATTCTGAAGTGCGAGCTCTTCATTTGTGCTTCAGTCGTATCAACAGTTTTACAACACTTTTACGACTTACTGTTTTGTCCAGCCTACTTTCTCAGTCCCCCCTTTGTAAGTTATCGCTGCTTTGGCCTTGTTTTTCCCTTTGACAGTGTCGTAATAGCAGCGAGTGTGGAAGACCAATAGCTCTGCGCTGTCTGGTAGTTATCTTGTCATGAATTGGCCCCTGTTCCCTGGCTTCTGCACTGAGTGATGGATAGACTTAGGAAGAGGAGTGGAAGAAGTCGACTATGGGCTTGTTAACAGCTTTGAATTATTGTTTCCCACAACCTTACATTTTTCTCCCAGGCCGATTTTGCTGATTAAATTCTTGGAGCGGTTCTTGGCTAACATCTGTATATTTTTCGATGCCAAATAAAATGTGGAAATCGTCCAACTGGGATGTAAATAGGGTTACAAATCAGATTAACATAGATTTGAATGTTCTTTCGGGGGCCAGCGTTTTGGTTAAAGATTGTGGTGAAAAAGTGTCAGAGGGGCAGTGTGGTCTGCTCCGCGGGACAATGCCTCATCTGCATTTTGATGATTCGTGATTCAGTGTGACCAAAGGGTGTGTAGGCAGGTCAGGGCAGGATGCACAACTCAATGCTATGGCTGTTTCTAGATTCACTGAGGGGAACAATATATAAAGGGGGAAATGGCTTCTATTTGTTTAAGATGGAAACACAGACGTGAACTGGTTCAGTACTGGTTTAGGCCTGGT
>KN479069.1:0-10314 GCA_000787095.1 Periophthalmodon schlosseri | reverse complement strand
TTTATGTGGCAGATGTTGAAATGGTATTTAGGTGAAAGAGCAAGCATACCTCTGGCATAAGTCATCATCTATATGAACATGGCATTAGAGGTGAGCAAATGTGTACTGACAATGTCATAAATGTAGTTTTGAAGATATGAAAAAATTAGGCATATTGTTTATAATAAAAAACAAACTCAAAATGCTGCAAATAGAGTTGATATTGAGCCTATATCATTATCTTTCAAATAAGAGTATAACTATGAAGTTATATTTCTGCATTTTTGTGGGTAATTGTTCAGTCATTTCACATTTGTCTGACTGTTAAACCACAACTAATATATTTAAGGACATGTTTTAACGCATTTCTGTTGGATATTTCTCGTTATAGGGATACTCCAAAGAAATTCATATTTGATATTCCTTTTTCAATATCTCCCACCCATACATGGCAATAATTACTTTGAATCAAAGTAAAATTACAATATAACTAGTTTGTACATAAGCAGATTTTTCTTTATAATTTTAAGATACTGTTTCTGTTTTTGGCAGGCATGCTCATTTTCATTAACTGCGCCTATGTGAAGTGGGGTACCCTGGTTCAGGATGTCTTTACTTACACCAAACTGCTGGCCCTACTTCTCATCATTGTGGTTGGACTCTTGACAATATTCACAGGTGCGTTTCAACATTAGCCGTGATCATCCCTGACCTGGCTGGGCCTTAACAGTTGGTTAATGAAGTCTATTTTTGGACCACAGGTGAAACAAAGAGCTTTGACAATCCTTTTGAAGACTCAAACACTGACCCGGGGGCTTTAGCGCTGGCCTTATACTCAGCTCTCTTTTCCTTCTCTGGATGGGACACACTCAACTTTGTCACTGAAGAGATACAAAACCCAGAGAGGTATGAATTCACTGTTGTTGACCAAGGTTAATAATTAGATTGGGGTCGGGTGAAAAAGGCTGAAAAATGTTTGCAGTGTTACAATAGTCACATTTCCTGAAAGTCTGACTCAAACTCACATGCTTTTACTGACAGAGGAGTGGCTGTGGACCTTTGGATTAAAAAGACCCAAGCTGATCACTGACAATTAGAAATGACTCAATGTTGATTAAAATTTGATTAACTACACAGCCCTAACTTAGAACATCACCAATAAGGTAAAAAACAGACTACAGCTGTTGCATGTCATCTCATTGTAGAAATCTTCCCCTGGCCATTGCCATCTCCATGCCGATAGTGACGGTTATTTACCTGTTGACCAATGTGGCATACTACGTGGTTTTGGACATGCCCTCTCTGCTCGCCAGTGACGCTGTGGCTGTGGTAAGATCAGTCTCATGGATTTAGGGGTAGATATTTATATTTTGAAGTAGAAGTTTTAGGTCAAAATAAGGTTACTCAAATAAATAATACAAAGCCTATTTGGGTCCATAACTCCTGAAGTACTTTACTATTTGAATTGAACTTTATATTAGTTTAATATTTTGTAGTAAGCAGCTGGAAAAACTTGCACAGTCACTGTAAAGTAGTTGCTTCAGTAGAAAAAATTAGGGCATTTCACAATTGCACACAAATTTATCTTCACAATTCACCTGATGCTAATTATAATGTTGTTGTGCTATGACCTCTAGACTCTGAGGTGAAAACAAGTTGTAAATACTCTTGACTCTTGACATTGACCACGCAGACATTTGGGAACGCTGTCCTGGGCCCCTTTAAATGGATCATTCCAGTTTCTGTGGCCATGTCCTGTTACGGAGGACTCAATGCATCTATTATCGCAGCATCACGGTAAACAAGAAGTACTAAACTATTTTCATTACATTTTTAATTTAAATTTTTTTATCACTGACTAATGTTGTAAAGTGGTCTGTCTCTTTCCGTGTTCATTTTGGCTGCAGGTTGTTTTTCGTTGGAGCCAGAGAGGGCCACCTTCCAGACAGTTTGAGTCTGATTCATGCGGAGCGCTTTACTCCCATTCCCGCACTGCTCTTCAATGTGAGTAGTATTTGTCACAATAGTGAATGTTTACTGATGACTCTGCCATCAGAGCAGGGGGTTCCTTCAGCTTTAAGCTCTAAAGTTATGTTAAAAATGACTCCTTGTCTATATTTTAACATTGTGTCACTCTATAGGGTGTAATGGGCTTGATCTTCCTTTGTGTGGAGGACGTGTTTCAGCTGATAAACTACTTCAGCTTCAGTTACTGGCTCTATGTGGGGCTGTCAGTGGCTGGTCTCATCTACCTTCGCTACACACAGCCTGACAGACACCGACCTGTCAAGGTACTAAGCAAATATATTTTATAGAAGACATATTATGCAATATAAACTTATATCAGCTTGTAACCGCGGTGTTCTCTCAGCAGTAGCTTACTCAAAGCTGTATTTTGGTTTATTCATGCCTGTTTGAGTGAGGCTTGAGTGCTCAGAAAATACCCCCAAACCCTGCCCACAGCCCTGGCCTTTGTTGTGATTATTTTTAAAAGAAAGACTCTGAGTGATATGTCCAGGATTCTAAAATGTCACATAGACATTTTTCAAAAACAAAAACGTGTAAATGACATTACAATGAAATGCCACTATGAGGAAGTCAGTTCAATATTGTGGTTTACGATGAACAAAATGCAAAATGATGATCTACTTATAGTTCAACATGAAGTTCCTGAAAAGGCATAATATGTGTTCTTTAATAATTGTCTTCTTTCTTAATAATCAGACAGCCCAGCAAGTCTAGAAGAGCATGAGTTGCATGAAATAATTTGGGGATCATTTTTGAGCACTGGAGTTCATAAAATATGATTAAGACTTTTGAAAACACTGGAAAATTATTTAAATCTGTGTACAAGCTCTATAGGGACTAACAGCACATTACTGTCTGTTTACAGCTGACTCTGTTCTTCCCGTTCGTCTACTGCCTCTGTAGCCTTTTCCTGGTCATTGTCCCACTCTATTGGGACACGGTCAATTCCCTCATTGGGATTGGCATTGCTCTGTCTGGAATTCCTGTGTATTATGTGGCTATTTACCTCCCCGAAGAAAGAAGGCCAAAGTTTTTACGCAAACTAAATGGTAAGTTCTTCAAGCACTGTTTTAGCAGTAGTGATTCAGTCAAATGAGTATAAATAAAAAATCATCACCATGGTAACCCATAGTAACAGCTCTCCAGTCCCAGCGGCCATGTTGTGACTGTAAAATTCTACTCAAGAACTCATGTCAAATAATATGAAGAGCAATTTTCTTTAATTTGTTTAATACCGGTAGAATAATTATCCATGGATGTGTGTCCATACAAACATACTGTAATTCTGCATTAAACAAAGACCCGTGTCATATTATTAAGGTGAATATTCATTTTTACGTTTCAGTAAAAACAGGTCCTGACAGACTCAAGCTACTTCTCTGGATTATTGTTATATCCAGACTACATTTTTTTCTGGCTTTGTTTGTACATTATCTTGAATTAGAAGTTTGCTCCTCCTACAGTCACAAGATGGCAGTGTACATCGTTCCTCTAGCTTTATTTATAACTAACTAACCTAAATGGTTCAGTCAACCAAAGTTTTGTTGCTGTACTCTTTGTACAGGATGTGCTTCTTCTGCCTAAATTGTTTTATATGTGTTTTATATGTTTATATTTTATAAATAATTTCTTCCCTCCACAGCCCAGGCCACTAAATACACCCAGTTGCTGCTGTTCTGCTGCCTGACTGACTTCGACTGTGAGGCGGAAGCTAAAACAAACTGAGAAGTGACATTTTCGTTTTAAAAGGAACAGAGTCTATGATATTTTCCACCAGAGACCAAGGTCACAATGACACGCCTAACAGCGCCTCTATGGGAACTACCAGGTTTAAAAAAAGGACCTGTCGTCTCAAGTAACTCTTCAGGAAATGACTTGCACTTTTCTAGGAATATTTTTTAAACTGAATTAACTGGGTGATTGTTTTTATCACCTAATGTCAGAGGGTAGTGTTTAAGATTGCAAAGAGTGTGGTTGGTGTGCAGTCGTCACACTGTTTGATGCAATACTGTAATTTTGTTACTTTTCATAACTAGCTGTGGGAAGTAACTTTTACTTGAGGGATTTTCTTTTGTACTTTGTATGAACCAAAACTTTTGAATAATTTTTTTAGGTAAACACTGAAAACATACTGAAAATTGTAGTAGCACCAGTAATAACATGGCAGTACTACTTATTTATTAGGTAATTTTTTATATAGGTAAACTTTCTACACTACTTTATTCAAGTGACATTTTGCTGACTATTTTAGGCTTATTTGAGTAAAATTAATTTGAAGCACTTCATTAATTAATTTAACACAATTGTGTACATGGATCAAAGAGACACTTTTATATTTGGAAAAGTAAAAAATAAGGTAGAGGTTCATTTTAAAATGTCTCAGTTAGGTTTTGGTTCTACTTTTTGCACAATGTCATAAACACTCAACGCTAAATGGAAGTTTGCACAGGTGTTGTAGTTATTTCTTTAGTAAATCTGAATGTACAGCAGACAGCTATATTTCCTTTTTTCCAATTCAACAGGATTAAGAAAGTTAAACTATTAAAACAGTCTGGAGCACATGAATTGTCTTGTCTGTCAATTAAAATGAAATAATAAACATTTTATTCAAACAATTCTTATAGATACACTGCAGTTGGTTATATCGAAGCCGGGACAGATCCACTTGTTGCTGAACTGTGTGTATCCTTCTGCATTGATCAGGTCACTGCCTACAGACACCAGGTTAGAAATACACTGCATTACACACTATTTCCACATCACGTAAGTGTTCATTAAAGTAGATTTTACCATCCATGAGGTTTTGCAGGCTGCAGAAGTTTGTTCGGTTGGCTTCTGGGTCCTTTGGGGTGTCCAGCATTGAATCACCCTGCAGAGACAAGGACGTAGCATCAGTAGCATTATCAGATTAAAGTAACACAGACAGTAGTTTTAAAATGGTGCACATCCCAGAAGACTTGTGTGAGTTATTTTTTTATGTTCTTAGCTTTATTTAGTATTAGCAGTGAGCTTCTAGCATGAAATATTCTAACATGATTTACATTACTGTTAACCCTTTGTCCATATTACACTGTTTTCTGATCTATGTTATAATGTTGTTTCCTCATCACAAATATATGTGTTTTGTGTTGTTTCATTCGCACACGTTTAACACACAAACCCTGCATATTTAGGCCATGTTGTTCTCTCAGATGTGATGTTATTGTGATGTCATGTGGTAATACAGGAAGTGCTCCACTGTGTTTTTAAACTCCATACACCTTCACTAGAATCATTTGGATAATTTCAACCCTGAAATTTTCTGTCTCTACTGAACTAAAGGTAAAAACTACCGTTTCATGACATCACAAGGTGGAACAGAGCATTCTGAGCTTTGGAGATGTAGACAGATTAATAATAAAGGGTTACTGTGAATGAAACAAAACACAACTCCTGGTGTGTTTTTGAGGAGGTAACAGCGTTCTAACATGACTTAAACCTCACAAGAGTCAATTTTGCATAATATAGGACCTTTAACGCCCATTAAAACAATCAACATGTACAATTAGCAAATTTGTTCTCTACTCTTAATTGTTTCCTAATTAAATAAATGTTAAATAAAAATGCTACAGGCCTAATTTACACTATGTTTTTAAAATGTAATAATACTTTTAACAAAATCTGGTTTAACTTGTCAACTTTTCCACTCACAGTCACTTTGCAGAGCGTAGACTGTTCAAACAGGAACTGCATTTCGTTGACTTTCTTTGTTTTGGGAGACGTGTGCGCGGCTTTGATGAGATACGGTGAGGTAGACACAAGCTGACAGACACAAACACAAGTTACTATAAATAACTTTTGACAGTTTAATTTAAAGAAGCGCGGCTGACCTCATAGGAGCACTTCTCTCCACTGTACAGACAGCTCGTACTGATCTGCCACAGTTTGATCTGTCTCACCAGCCTGTTGTACACATCCTCACACAAAATCCCAAATGTCCTGCAGAAAAAAAGAAAACGTTTAAAATAGCATGTTTTCAAACTGAATTCTAGAAAGGCTTGTGCGTAGACTGTATATCATACGGTCTATGGGGTTGTGGCAGCATCAAATCAGCCAAAAAGCTATGACAAAATCTGTCAGATCAACTCTAAAACAAGTTAAAATAGGGAAATACAAATACACTCGTAAAACACAACCAAATAATGAATTAATTATTTATTGTAATTAATCTGATTCACTGTTTTATTAAATGTAAGACAATAATTAATTTGTTTAATAGAGCCCTGAGTTATGAAATGAGGGGAATTGATTAAGTAGCCTTTGTTCGGGCCACACAAAATCCTTATTCTAATAAAGACGATGCTAGTTCTCAATACTAATGTAACTGTCAGATTTGTATCAAGCTTGTTTTTATTACAACAATTTTATATATAGGACTTTTCCACCTTCAAGGCACTCAAAACCCCTTACATCAAGGAACTCACCCGCTCATACAGGGGGAATAAGTGTCTTGCCCAAGGACACAACAGCAGCATTCATCTGTGGGAGCTGAAATCGCACCACTAACCTGTGGGTCAGTGGATCGCACCGCTCTACCAATGATGTTTATGTCGAGAGCGGGATTTAAACCGCCAACCTCCGTATCAGTGGACAAACACACAGTCCTATGGCTTGAATCGTGGATACAGCTGGAATTCATACTCCCTGTTTGTCCATAGACTGTCACACTGTAGTTCATTGTTGTGAGCTAATAAATAGGTTTAGTTTAAATATTCTATCTTTTAATGTCATTTTTAAACACTACACTAGCCTTCTGAAGCATTTGCATTTCAGGAGACATTTGATTTTTTATTTATTTGTAGGGTTTTTTTGCAGTGCATATGTAAAAGGAACAAATGAAGTGTGCCTTTCGAATATGAATCCTTAAAAATGTTGTCTCCTACACATGACTAATGGGAAACTTGTGATTCTTGTGGTTCATAATCGACATAGGAGTGTGGCCAAAACCATGTCTAATGCAGCTCTGGCCACTGGCACCGTGACAGCTACACGATTTCAAGTCAGACAGCAGTTTACAACATAAGTCCACTTTACGTTATAATAACAGGTACTTCAAAAACAACTACAACCTTGGCATACCTTGACGTGTTCAGTAAAAGTGTCAAATAACAACCTTACCATTTGATTTTGCACTGCGCTGGCCGGTCCGTGACAGACAGGGTAAGAGTAGCCCCCAGTAAAACAGCAGACATGAGGAGCAGCCTGAGGTCCATAGTGGGAGGAAGACTTTTCTCTGTGCAGGACTTGTACCAACTGTGGCCAACATCGTGTGCAGCGTTTAAAAGGCCGGTGGTCATGTGCATAAACCATCAGTACAACATTGATTATCACACATGACAACACAGAGGATGGGAGTTGGTAGAAGTGAAATTGAGCCTGTCAATTACAATATCAACTTATCATTCAGCATTATATTTTGGGCCTCAATATTTATCATGAGTACTTTTTCTGTGTAAAAGTGGGGAGATTTTGGATATTTTTATTATAACGCGATACGATTTGAGCTGTAGAGGGGTGAATAAGTCCCCTTTAATGAAACCGTATATTTAAAAGTGGTTTATTGTGATTACCTTGCATTATCTAAGTCTTAATTTGTGGCATAAAGTAGTTTCAATATTATCGTTTATCGCAATATTTCTCTGTAGCAATATACCCTTCTTCAAAATGTTTTATCGTGACAGGCCTAAGAGAAATAAACGTAGTTCAGTTTCTTCTGACTTAATTTTATTTAGTTAGGTAATGTTTAAATAGCAATTCAAACTGCAAACCAGTGGGTTGTTGGTTCGATTCCTGTCTTTTACAGTTCATATTAGACTTTGACAAAATTGATCCACAGGGGAAATTACTAGGACACAGTAGCTCAGATACACAATATAATGATGAAGACCAAAAAATAAGTACTAATAAAATGCAAATTTCAAAATCATTAAAGTAGGAAAAATAGCTTTGTGTTGAATAAGTCTCAAATATACAGATTTGTTAAGTTTCATAATATAGTAAAATGAAATATATCTAGGCTGTATGCACAATAGGTGGTGGGGTAGAAAGCAATGCAAAAATCAAGTAGTGATTAGACTGTGTACGGTACTTTTCAGAAAAGGCCACTGTTTTTTCAGTGCGTGGCGAGTAAAAATTAGCTTGCAATGTGCGTCTGTGGAATGAGCAGAGCAGTAAAGTGCTCTGTTGAAAGGCCCTATCTCACAATGTAAAAAATAAAGTCCACTTTCCACACTTTATATGCTGATGCTATGGTCAGTGTCAGTCTCACCTTGTGCATAGGCATGTGACACAGTGTTCAGACAGAGGCTGCTTTATGTCTGGCACATTGACCATGAAGGAAAAACTGGTTCATCTTTTTATACTTAAGTTGAGGAATGTGGAAACAACCTATAGATAAGAACTTGAACATAGTGTATGTTCAAGTTCATATATATAAGACATATAACATATATATAACAATGTAAAAAACATAATCTATTTCTGAATCATTAGCCATGGTCACCCTCGGCATCAACATTATCCACATTGTAAACAGAAAACTTTAGACTTTATATAATACTTTTAACTCGACTAACGTGCCAACTCAGCAAATCTAAGATCAAAGTAGTAAGTCTTCATAAATAAGGGTGGTGAATCAATGAAAAGGACAGAACAAAGTGGACGCATTGTATCCTATAACAACATGTTTACAAGCGTCAAAAGAGTTCACTTCTTTATTGAGAATCTACTTCAATATTTTAAGAGATAAACATTTTAAATATATTTTGTTTATGTGGCTGCTGCACAGTCTTGGTTTTATTGAATTTAACGTTCGCTTCATACTGTGGAGAACTAAATACTCAATGGCAGCCTTAAAAAGAAATTGTATTTTCAGGGTCAGTCCTGCAGTGGTTTTCTACCTAAACTTTGATGTCACTAATAATAATAAAACACTTTTACATAGCACGTTTCCAGGCTCTCACAGTCACTTTGCAGTTTTGTGCATTCTTCATTCACTTCACACTTGGGAAGCTATGGGACAGACTGAGCCACTTTACGCCATGAATTTGATTAAACTTAATCTTAAAAGTGTGAGACATCAAATAAGGAAAAGATGAAATAGAAATATTTTATGTAAATATAAGTTGTACTACAGTATTTAGTACAGTATAAAAGTCCTTTAAAATATCATGCTTGATTACATTGGTGTAAGACATGTTTACACAAAATAAAGCTTAAAAGGTTAAATGCATTGATTCAGGTTAAAGAGTTTTCCTGAAAAACAAATGTTCCCGAAATTAAATGAGATGTCTAATGTCTAATTAGCTTAACCTTCAATGTTTTTTGATAAATAAAATTGGCTTTGATTCACCCATATGAAAAAGTTTGAACAGGAGAGTTCAGTATTTTAGTGGTGGTGAGCAGTTGCCCGTTTCATCAGACTTCAGTCATGGACTTTACAGTCAAATTGAACGAATCTGGTTGTGCATCTGGAATTAAAGATGAAATCTAAAAAAATAGATACTCTTTAAGTCAATGGAGGTCATATGTGTCAGTGTGCATTCCAGAAAAAACACAAAATTGGTCACCTTGATAAGAACTTCATCTAGAGAGGTCATGTTCAGCATGTGTGTGGACTCAAGCTGAATGTGAAGAAAGGCCAAACCTGTGAGACACAAAATCACATGAAAATATCCAGGTGATTTTGAATGTAAATATAATACAATCAGACCATTTTGATCTAAAATTGTATAATATTATATATATTATAATAACAAGAAGACAGATAACAGATTACTGTTTAAAACATAACGTCCTGGATAACAGTTTTATTTTGCACTGTAAACTTTGTGTTTGTGGGTGAAAGGTCATCTTACTGTCCAGTTCTCTTGTGGGGTCTACAGCAGTTGGCTGAATAGTTGGCTCTGTAGTCGACATGTCTGTTGGGCCCGCAGTAAAAGACACTGAAGACACAACAAAAGGAGCTGTTCATGTTACATCACAGCACCAAACTCTGTCTAGCTTTTTAAACTCTCCAAAGAGAGAAATGGGCCGCTAAAGTCTTCAAACCGAGAGTGACGCTAAATACATGATTCAATATGCGCGCGGAGGAGGCAAGCTCGTGTCAATCATGTTCAGGACTAAACAAAGACTAAATAGGAGGACTGACCTTTACCAGACCTGAATCAGGACTCTTAACGGCCTTCTATTAGGCTCATGGTGTGCAGAAAGGAGCAGCAGACTGAGCCTTTTTCCTATTAATTTGACTTTTATTTGGACATTTTCAAA
>KN479067.1:11537-22022 GCA_000787095.1 Periophthalmodon schlosseri | reverse complement strand
TACGAATAAACTTGCCTTGTCTTGCCTACTGAGTGGAAACAATTATTTAAGTGCTTGTCTTTCCCCACTGTTTTGTAAATAAGATGATGTGCTTCTAGATGGATAAGAGACAGGATCCCTCATCAGTGGATATTCAAAAGGTGCTGCTGGACATGAGAGAATACCGCATGGGCCTGATCCAGACTGCAGACCAGCTCCGCTTCTCCTACATGGCTGTCATTGAGGGAGCAAAAATTATTCTGCCAAACACCTTCACTCTGGTAAGTATCTCAGTCTGTAGAAGTTGGTGATATCATGTGTCTAAACAATTAGTCTTTTAGTCCCCATGTTGTTGTATAAAAGTTGTTGGGTTGGGCTGGTTTTGGAGGCGTTTACATGGCGCCACATTTAACCTCTTGCCAAGGGGACCTATGGAAGCTACTGAAAAGAGGGAACACACACTTAAGTAACATGGTGTCTAAAGAGATCTTTGTTTTTTTTTTTTTTAATTCCTATTTCTTCTCAAACACTGACTTGTTCTTGTGATAATCAGCTGCATTCACAATGGCAATAGCTGTTCCCGGTTTATTGGCCCGAGCCAGTTACAAAGTATCTGGCAAGTGGCATTGTTCCTGATCGGTTTCTTCATATTCTTCTTATTATTATTTATTATTATTTCCCAAAAATAATTACATTTTTAGGAGAATGCAATGCTGGGCAGTCACATACAGAGGCGGTTGCGATTCAAGGACGGTTGCGATTCAGGGGCGGTCGTGAGCCCATGGCTGTCGCGAGCCCATGGCTGTCATGGCTGTCGCGAGCCCATGGCTGTTGCGAGCCCATGGCTGTCGGTCTCTATTTCCAGTGTAGCACACATCTGCAACTCCATACTAAATGTAATGAGATGTTACAACATGGAATAAAGAGTGAAACTTCCTTAACCCTATTATCTCCAACCATACTGCGCCAAGCCTACACAGCCTGGACCCAAAAGCCTGTGGAAAAGAGACTTATGGCTGAAGCATTATTTGTAGAAATATATATGGGCATTTCAACCTTTTTGGTGAACAAGCTTTGCTGTATGTTCTGTTAACACTGTTTATTGTTTATTCCACATAGAAACAAAAGCTGATTTCCACAAATGACATGGAGCCAGATTTGCCTCCTCCGCCTCCTCCACCCAGACCTCACCACACGTTTAAAGACAGCAAGTCCAACGGCCAGCCTGGGACCTGTGTAGAGCCACAGAAGAACCAGAGGGGTAGTGACGCTGAAGGAGAGCCAGCAAGTCAAGGCAACAGCATAACCGACAACTCTGGGCAGTAAGTAAAATGATAAGCTCATTGATGGGCACTCTTCACAGAACATATTCATAGCCATTTTAAAATTTTTCTTGGCATGATATATTTCAGAGCGTAAAGCAAGCAAGAACACGCAGTGTTCTGTTAAAGAATATATGGAGAAATTAGTTACTGGAATGTCTTGTGCAACCTTTCTCGCATACAGTTGTAATGTAGAATTTATTCTACTAAAATATCAAAATAAGTACTTCCATACAAACATTTAGTTATTGTAATGAACCAAAGATCTCAGTCTTGCAGTCTACAGTAGGTACAGCTGCACAACCAAGCACAACAAACACAAGCATGACGTTTATCAGGGTATAGTAGGTTGGGGCTAGACAATCTTGAGCAACTTGAGTATCTTAAGAAATGTATCTAACTGCTACTATTATTACTTTTATGTGTGTATAGACCTGATTGTCTTGTCTTTTTTGAGAATTGGCTGTTGAATAACGTGAACCATAATCATTATTTATTTCGTCATTTGCAGTCTACGAAAGCGACAGCGAGAGGAGCGTATTGCCGGCACTGCACAGAAGGTCCAGCAGATGAAACAGAGACTGACAGATTCGGAGAAGAAGAAGGAGAGCTGGGCTTACTGGAGACCCATCCTGTTGAATGTCGGGGCAGGGGCAGCTGTGGCGTTGGGTCTGCTGGTTTGCTGGATCTACTCCCAGTGAGACGCCTCTGTTACATAAAAGTGACTCTAAATTTGCACCTGTACCTTATATTTTGGGTACATCTCTTCATAGATTTAGATGGTATTATGTGCGAGGGTATTTATTTCTTGAGGTCAAAATGCGGAAGCGCTAGATCAAGTGAGTGTGTGTATATTTTTATTGTAAGATCTTCTCAGAATCTCAGGATCTTGGTGCCAGCATGATGATTTTGTTTTCTCCTTGTCACTGTCGATTCACGTACTGTATGATAGAAATGGCTTTAAAGGCTAAGGTGCAGTACAGGCAACGTCTAAGATTTATTTTTGCATTTATCAGATGCGACTCATCTGTGGACATGTTTTACATTTCAGAATGACACTTTGTTGACTGTCACAAAATTCAGCTACAGCATTTATTTAGCATATTACTTTTTGGAATGATTTATTTTTTTCTGAGCACCACTCGTTCTTCCATTCAATGTTCAACATGGCGTGTCCCGTAATGGCCAGAGAAATATATTTTTGTGTGACTGTATACTTCATAGGGTACAGCCTTGGTTCATATTTCAATCTGCTGAGATGAAAACATTTTATTTTCTGTCATTTTGAGCATGTTATTGTTACAAAGTATCTCACTGTTTTTGTGTGTGTCTACCCACTGGCTGGGTTTGTTTGTGTGTATTAACAGGTGATCCCACTTTTGTTCTCAAAACCAAAGCAGATGAGTTTTTTGTTCATTGAGAAAATCCTTGAGGAATGTATTTGCTGTTGAATCTTTAATACGACTTGCACATGCATCGCAGTGTGAAACTAGTCGTTATTTTACCCATTGTTTGACACTTCACCCAGTTGGCTTTCATTCAACAGGGACCAAGATATCTAAAGTTTCAAGAAAGAAAGAACAGCAAAACTAAGAAGTGTACATCATTTTCCTGTTTGGAGAAGATTTTAATGTGCCTTTTAAATTACATGAATGAAATGGTGTGGCTCCAAAGTACCGTAGAGTAAAGGCATAGGCCAAGATGACACATTTTCTAATATTAAAATGTGACTGCATTGGTATACCTAGCGATATGAAGATTGTTGATGTACACCAAATATGTCTGTAATAAGCACTGATTCTTGATTATAGAAAGATGTTAACTACCTTTTTCTCATATCAGGCTTCAACAAAAAATATATTTTAACCAAATCATTCCAGTCATTTTGGGTTTCTGCATCAAATTTCAAAGCAGTTTTACAGACTGCCCAGCTGAATTGAGAACTTGTTGTGATATAACATGGTGTTTTGAGAAATTATAAATAAAACCTTAAATCTTTTATAACCAAACCATGATTGTTCCTTTAGTCTGTGTAAAGTGTATGCAGCCATGTCTTGCTTTGCTAAATGCTCACCTTTCTGTTTGTGTTCTATATAAGTCATAATTTAATTTAATAGTTTAATCGATGCAGGCAGTCTGGAGTCCTCTCCAGTCTGATTTCTGGAATTGATTCAATTTTCTTGAAGAGGCCTTGCTTATGTTGTATTGACTCCTGCACTAATTTCATTACATTTGTAGAACACATTAAGCTACAAGTAGCAATAGCCCACAGTGTGTGATGAGTCTTTGTTACTGCCATAGACTATATATAGGGTTACTACCTGGCAAGTGGAAATGTTACTTATGCATAGCATTGAATTATGCCTACAACATCTGATTACTTTAGGCCTAGACGTTTATTCTATTACTGTGAAGCTGCCAGGGAGCCCATATTATTTTTAAACTAAAGCTATATAACAAGATGTATTATTACGGTAATATCTAATTAAGAGTTAGTATTAGTTTAGAGACATTGTTAATTGCTATTTTATGTTTAATTTTGGGTCGGTTTTGTTGAAGTTCTGCGACAAGCACATATCTATGGACTAGAACCTAGAACTACAGAAAGGTCCTCCGCTTGTAGTTTGGGCCAGAGACTAATAATAGCTGTCCTGAAATATGCATAAATAAAAGTGTACAAACACACAATCAAAGACTAAAGAGGCCTTCAAAATAAAATGATAGAAAATGTGTTAATATCTTTTTTGTGATAAATTTTTGGACTATAGGTCTATTTAGCGTGTTTTCCTTTTGAACTGGTTACATTCTATCAGGCATCGATGTAGTCACTCTCCCGCTTCTCTTTCCGCCACCGTTTAAACTGGGTGCAGTTTGTTGTCAGTTGTTGTTGTTGTTGTTGTTGCTGCTGCACAAAAATAGGTATTTATTTGCACCAGAATGCATTGAACAGCGATAAAGCAGCTATCAAAGACGGGACGATACGTTGTTAGTGTTTTATGCACTTGGATTTTGCTCATTTACCTTGCCAAGTCTCTTCTAGTAGCTAGTTGCCATGTCCCTACCTCCAGAGAAGGCACCCGAGCTAAAGCAAATCATTCACAACCATTTGATGAAGGTAAACAATTTGTATACTTTATTTTTCGAGCATTTTTTTCTTCGTGTTTGATTTGGGATTAAATGATCTTGTGTTGTTACTTTTACACTCTGCCTTCTATGCTAGCCTAGGCCTAGCATCAACTTGATCACAGTTGTAATAACAGTGTAGCTACTACAGTGACAATCTACTAACCTATTTACAACGTGCTGAATGCATTTACTTTGACTTTGTTTATTATTAGGATTTGTATGAGTATTTTAGTAATAGCAGCATGTATATTATAGTTATAATAGTGTGCTTAAGTTTGTATTCTCTTTCATATGTAGGTCAAAATAGGCCTAGGTTCATTTTCCTGATTATTTTTTTCTTTCAGATGAATATTCATGGAAAGATCCGAGAGGTCTTAGCGGAGACTGTGAGAGAGGATTCTGGTGTGACAAATCAGCCTCTTTCAGAGAAAGACTTCCTTCATGCTCTACAACGCCGGGGCATCATAGACAGTGTCATGAAAGATCTGCATTTTACACAGGTGACCTAACAATTTGAAGCCAGGAATTGATATTTATTATTAACATGATGTAAATGTATTTGTAAATTTTCATTGCTTGTTGTTATAGCAAAGAGCAGCAGAGGTTGAAACACAGTCTCCATCAAGACCTGCTACACATTTCATTGATAAAGATGAGATGCACCTAACTAAAAGTGAGTCATTTTAATCATCTTATTGCATTGGTGCTACTTCAGTTAGGATTTTAGTGTCATCCGTTATTCAAGTAGAGTATTGAGCAACTCCCTAATACATTTTTGTCTTTGTTCTTGTTTCTTTTTTCTTTCGATAAAGTAACCTGATAAAGTGTTTTTTTGGGGTTTTTTTGGTTTTTTTTATAGCTAACATCGATCCATGCAGACGATACCTTTATCTCCAAATACAAGGCGGTAAGGCCTTTCTGGAGCATCTTCAGGAGCCAGAGCCACTACCTGGTCAGGTGTGCTCCACATTTACGTTGTACCTGCATTTCCGCAATCAGAGGTTTCGCTCCAAACCGGTGCCCTGCGCCTGTGAACCTGACATAAAGGAATGCTTTCTCCTAGAGGTCCACAAAGATGACCTGGGTAAGAATCAGCGTAGGTTAAGTGTGAGAAAATGAGCATTGGAGGTCTAGTATTCAACCCACTTATATTTTTGTAGTATTGTGTAAATGATACATTTTGTATTTTGTAGGAGAAGGCAGTAGAATGGCAGATGGCACAACAATGCTGTCTATCTGTGACCCTGTTCATTTGGTGCTGATAAAGACGGATACGTCCAGTGAAACTGCTCTGGTCTCATCACATTTTCTTGACTGGAGGACTGTTCTCAGTTCAACCAGCAGCAAAACATGCATTGCTGTGGAGCTGATGGGTGTTGGTAAGAACTTAATAATATGACCATTTATTCACTTGCATTTAGTTTAGATTTAGATCATTTACAGGTTAGATTACTTTACCTGAGAGAAAAATTATTCTACAGTGCTTTCTTTCAACCTATCATGTGTGTCATCTAAGATCAGTCCAGTAATCCTATCCACCATTACTAACATTTACTGTGATATTCTTTTACGTCTTTGAGAAATTGCACAGACATATATTACTACATATATTAAGTTTGTTTGAATCAGCACTGCACTGGAAAGCATTTTCCAGCACCTTCAAAGCAGATTTTTTTTCTCCTCGATCCAAATGCTCTCTGAAACTTTATATATTTAGTTAAAACATTGCTCGCTCCCTTATAAAATAAAGAAGTGTATATTTGTTACTTGAATAACTAACTAACTCACTTTTGTGTGTTTTTCAGGAAGTGAATGTAAAGTCCCAGCTGGTATTTTGACTGTGAGCCTGGAGCTCTACCCTCCTCTGACAGAGACAATCAGCTCAGACATAATCTCGACACAGGTCAGTCAGATGGATGTGGCATTGGATTATTGTGCAGTATATAGTATTAGATATTCATTTTTTTCATATTCAGATTAATATGTTTTCTCTCTCCAATGCCAAACCAACCAAACTATACATATACAATTTATATCAACACTTTTGCTTGCCCCATTTAGCAATCACTTGAAAGACAGAGGACTGCGGAAAAAGAGAGACTGTTTTTAGTTTATGCCAAGCAGTGGTGGAGGGAGTTTCTGGAGATACGTCCTACACACCAGTCCAAAATGGTCAAGATCTTTGCACAGGTTTGGCTCCTCACCTTTAAAATGTGTTGTGTGTTTTTTGTGGCTCCATTACAGATGCCTTATTTTTTGTCTCTAATTGACCTTATTCTGCCCGGCCCACTTTTGCCTTTAAATGCTACTAAACAGCGCTTTCTTTGTGTTCCCGGTTAAGCAGGAATCCCATTCATTTCAATGGAGAATCTGAGAAAAATTTTGCTGCTAAAATATGACATAAAGTACGTTGATTTGTGTAAAATGTTCATGATCACCAACAAGTCAACAATCGATTCTCTGTGAGCCTTTAAAATGGCTTTGTAGTCCATATAGAACTTATTTGCTGTCAAGATCGGCAGCCTCATGCAAAATAATACAACCTGAATGGCGATGGTGGCTACCACAGCAACTCTCTGAATAAGGTGTATAGAAGCTTGCAAAAATGAATCATTAACTGTTAAGAATTTGGAAGACAGTTGTGAGACTTGAGTTCAGTCATTGATTCAGTCATCTTTTATTGTCAGTAATATGGTCTGAATTGAGAGGTCTACAGCCAACCCTCTGTCAGTAAAAGCATGTGGAGCAGAGTTCTGATTTTAGAGGAAGAAATTGGATTATTTTTGTGTTAATTGGCAGTTACTGGAAGTCATGAAATTAATATTGAAATACATTTTTATGTGTTTTAATAAAAAATAAATAAAATTCTTAGTGTTATTACAGTTAATTACATCTAAACTAAAATATCAGAATCATGTCAGAGTCATAGTTTGATATGTATTTTTAAAACTGCATTTTACCTGCCCCTTTTTCCATCTCTAATGGAAATGACTGTCTCTGTAGGACGAGAACGGTGTAAACAGACCAGTGTGTTCTTATATACGAGTGCTCCGAGCAGGACGTCTCCTGGAGAGCCCCAGACAGGCGGCCCGCTTCGTCAGCCTGCTGGCTCACGAAAAGGCCCCTGTGGTGGGGAGTGGAGCAGGCAAGCACGAACAGTGGTGCACACTCCTGGCCTTTCTCTGTCGAGGGAAGGTAAGAACAAAGTGACCAGCTTTGGACAATAGTGTAGTGTTTTTGTAGTATCTAATCTAATTTATCTGACTTGCGCTTTGAGTGCCTTGAAGGTGGAAAAGCACTATATAAATATGTGACCAAATATGCGACTTTACTAATAGACAAATCTACTGTACTGTACTCACATCTAGCTAGTGTATGCTGCAAAAAAAGGTGTTGTTGACGTTTGCAAAATTGCTTAAAAAATGTATGTAAATCAAAATTCTAACTCAGCCCTACTGACCAAATCAGTTGAGGCTGGGTTTAGTTCTGGTTTAGTCCTTGCTTAATCTGATTAGTTATTTACAACATCCTGGTCAATGTCAATGTAAGACTGGGTTTAGTCCTTGTCTAGATTTAGGCAAATTTTAACTCCTTCTGTCAGTCTACAAAATTTTCTCTGAAATGCTATCTGAGAATCAGTTTTCAAGTATTCTTGGATAAGAAAAATATGCACTAATACTTTATTCCTCACTTATAAGACATCTTTTCACACTAAACCCTTATTTGTACCCTGTGTTTCTTCCTTTTGCATTCTTTCTCTCAACTATACACCTGACTGACTGTTGCATTTTCATCTCTTGACTACAGTAGACAGAGAATTTCCCAGGCCACCACCTCCTCTGAATAAATGTTCTTTTCCTTGCCTTGCGCCCATATAACAGGAGAGACAGACACAACACGGCTCTCTCGCAAAGTGGCCCTTGTCAGTTGTGATTTATGACTTTCATTCCGGGGAAAATTAATTTAGCCTCATCAGTCCGCCAGCCTGCTCCAACGCGGCGGCCATTTTAGCACTTCTGGGGAACATCTATCATTCTGACTTGCCAGAATAGCTTCAGCCAGCACACAACTGCACTAGTCCATCCCCGTACTGCTCGTCAAGGGGCTCTTTACTGGAAAGAAGTTGTGCGAATGAAATAGAAGGTGCTTACTGTCATGGGCAATCTGATGACGCTGGCGGATTTCCTGTGCTGCTGCAGTAGTGGACTTTCTTGTGTGGCAAATACTTCCCAGAAAGGCTAATACAAGAACAGGAGCAGATACTTTGATGAAAGTGGTTTAAAAGTGAAATCTAGGAATTAGGAAAGAAAGATGTAGGTCTCAAGGAAGCGTTGTCTTGTACCATATAAAAAACAGCTTAAAATGTTGGCAGTGGCTTTTCCTAGCTGCCTTTTAGTCTTAATAAGTTTTTTATTGTATTTTACATTCACCAGCTTCTATGCCTATTTTAGTTCACAATTTCAGTATGGAAAGATGGTGTGATTTTTAAATTGTCTTTACATTTATGCTGAGAATTATTTATTTATTTTGAAAAGCTATTTTTGACCAGTAAAAAAGTAAAAATGTCATTGCACTTTCAAATGTCAGCCTGTGTACTGTGGTGACTTAAGCAGCTTGAGTGCCAAATGTTTCGTTAAATAAATTCTGGTTTGCTGTTTTTTTAAAGGGTGACTGTGAGGACCATGCCACCCTCCTGTGCAGCCTGCTCCTGGGATTTGGACAGGATGCTTATGTGTGTGTGGGCACCAAGGCCAAAGGAGTACCCCACACGTGGGTCCTGACCAGAGGCACTGATGGAAGCGTCACTTTTTGGGAGAGCCTCACTGCTCACAGGTGAGAAAGCATTACAGCCTCAAAGCCATATTTATTTATTTATATACATTATTAATTTCAAACTCATATTCTATTAAGAAATTTCCCTAAATGCATTAGTTTAAAAAATATATTAAAATTATAAAGTGAACATTTTATCGCATAAAAGAAAAGAAAATCTGAGTTCAGAATCAGATCTCTTTTCAGAATTTAATGAACTGGTAACCTTTGTAAATGCTTTATGCTATTGACAGTTCTTGGTATCTGATGTTTTCTCAGAAAGCACATCATCACTAACCTAAAGGCTCACATGCAAATATATCAACTTGTGCGTGTATGTGTTTTCTTTGTCTTTCATTACACAAGCATCCAGTGTGATTGTCAGAGCAGGGCATGTGTCATCATTATCAATGGTTTTCTGTGAAATTGGAGGATGAAACTATCTCATTCATTTGACAATTTTCTGTATCCATATTCCTAGAAAATATCTTTTCCTTCAGCGTTGGATTTAATTGGGCTCATTAGATTTTACATTTCAATTCACGTTGCAAATTATAAACATGTGCACCAACAAGTCAGAAGTCAGGAGAGAAGACTGACATATTCAAATGTAACCTAATGCAAAAATCACATGCATTGAACATTTTTGTTTGTGGAGTTTTTGGGTTAGGTAAAAAGACTGCTACACCTGAAATATTGAAATGATAAATGTTTTGATGCAGATACCTTCATCAGGCCATAGACCCAGATGCCCCGCCTCTGGTGCAACAGCCCAAACCCTCTCACCCCTATCGCACTGTGGGCTGTGTCTTCAACCACCAGAGTTTTTTAGCAAACTGTCAGCCCTCAGATGCTGTGGAGCTATGCATCTTTGACTTTCAGGTACAAAATGTCCTAGTTCTTGGAAAAAAAAACAAAAAAACATAAGGCAACAGTAGTGAGTTGGTGTTTTCCTGTTGACCCTAAGAATAATCTATTGCAGTACCCACTTATTGTGCTGCTTAAAGAGGGGGTATTATGCAAATGTACTTGGATGCTTTCTACCATGTTATAACGTTGGTCCTTCATCAAAAACATGTCTGAAGTGGTTTTATATGTCATCCTTGCATGTTTGAGTAATCTTGCGATGTCTCACGTGCCCTATTTGAACCCTCGTTATGATTAGCAGTAAGATTCTGTCCAAAGCTCAGCTCATAAGCCTACGTCACACATGTTCCTGTACGGCCATTTTTCATAATATACAACA
>KN479067.1:0-11527 GCA_000787095.1 Periophthalmodon schlosseri | reverse complement strand
AGCAGGAATCAGGATACAAAACAATACACTACAACTTCACAAACCTGATGTGATGTGCAGTAGTTTCATTAGCTCTCTGAAGGATGACAATAAAAGGTAACGTGGTGATCTAAATATGTAATGTGTTAGCAATTACCCCCAAATACCCCCTATTTAACCAACCTATGTTTTAGTGAAATGTCAAACATGGCTGACAATCCGTGCCAATGGCCTTTTTGCCAGTGTGAGGGCAGCTATGGCGATAGTGAGTGAAGGAACAATGAGTCAGTTATGCAATTCTAAGGATAAGCCATATATAAGTAGCACAATATACGTAGCATAACATGGATACATTGGTTGCACTGGGAAGAATTAAGCTCATTGCCCTTGATTTTAGCCTAGTACAGAATAAAGTGGTGAATCAGGGTCAGGCAGAGGACAGTATTGAGCCTTGAGCTTAAATGGAAGTGGCCCGTGACTGAAACATGGCCAGATTAGTCATCATCAGGGGTCACTGTGTGAAGAAGATGACATTTTCCAGTTTCTAAGGTTACTGTGAATGCTTAAAAATCTGTTTAATTTTGGTAGCGTGTTTTCTTTTGTTTTTAGACAATAATAAAACCACATAGAAAAAGTGGAAATTCAGTATGTTTAGAAAAGGACGTGAACACTGCATGTACGTACACTTACAACAGTTTATCTAATTAGCAATTGGTGTAGTCTGTGTCTTTATTACTCTGTATTGTAGTCCATAACCAGAAAACACTTTAATTAACTATACTGTGTCTGCATTAAATTGTAGTTTTGATCCCTTCCCAAAATGTTCTCTCTCACAATTTTGTAACACACACATTTGACTTGACACTGCTCATCCAGAACCAGTCTCGGTGGAAGGCGATGAGCGAAGAGGCCCTGAAGTCTGTGTGCTCCCCCGGATCAAGCACCTCTCTGCCTCCCGTCCCGCCTCTGACCGCCCCCACACTGGACTCAGCTGCTGTTAGCAACCAGCTAGAGCTAGAGATGCGCTACCTCATCTCAGAGCACAGGAAGGTACAGCACATCATAGTTATTATTCTTTGTAGTTTGTTTTGAGTTTTGCATTTATAATCCATTTCCAAGAGGTTGTCAAATATCTTTTTAGCTAAATCAGATTACCTTCCCCAGGTCTTGAATTATTTCATTATTAGTAAAAACCTGTTCCCTGGCCATGTGAAATGGTTAGCAGAATGGAAAAAGAGCTGAGGTACACCGGCCTAATATTTCTTAAACTGAAGACCAGCCCAGTTTTACTTGAACAGGTGTACAATGGCCAAGCCCAGTTCATTGAACAAACAAACTCAAAACACTCCTAGAAAAGATTATATGTCTTTCTGTACTACAGCTCACACATTTACATACCTTACCTAAAATAACAATTGACTTGCTTACACAAGTAGAAACTGCATTGAGTAGTTGTATAACAAATCTTCTCATTTGTCACAATCCGTATGACACCCTACAGCTCAAATCTTCAGAACAGTATATACTACCCACGATTCTCATGGTACCCACGATAAATATTGAACTCCAAAAATAATTGTTCCATCTATCATGTATTGAACAATAAATCGATATGGCATTTATAGTGACAGGTCTAGACACAATAACATAACTTCAAAGTTTTTTATATTTTTTCACATTTAGAAAAGTTATGTTAATTATCACTTTCATGAATAAAAAATAATGGTAGAACATAAATTGATTAATTTAACATAGTGTGAATCAGTTGAGCAGTTTTTGCAAAGTTAAACAAATACACAATTGTTTGCAAATCTAATAAAGTCCACAACAAGGGGCAAATATCACCTTTTATAGGTTCATGAAAATAATTTAATTTTGATGGTAGCAAGACATTTTGTCTCTTACAAGTTTACCTCTGCTTTTTTCTAGTGGAATGAAATGCGATGTGTGCAATGTGCAACTTTTTCAAACCATAATAAAATGATTCCATATTTTAAAAGCCCAACCAGGGACATGGGCTGCAAATTAGCCTTTAGTTAGAAGCCTTATGTGCATGGCATAGTCACTTGTTACTGTCTGTGAAATATGATTCATATGAACATCCTGCCCAATCTGTACTTTGTTGCCTTGTCTCTTGCAGGACTTGGACCTGGCTACAGTTTGGGATGACCACCTGTCGTACCTGCTGTCCTCGGCTCTGTCGGCCTACGAGCTGGAGCGCTGCACCGGTGTGTCCTGTGGGAACGAGGAGTTTCAGGACGCCGTGAGGAGGGCGGTGCCGGATGGGCACACCTTCAAGGGCTTCCCCATTCACTTCCTTCACCGCAACGCCCGCCGAGCCTTCGCCACCTCACTCAGGTGAGAGAGTGGAACATGTCTAGACTCGAGCATTTCAGAGGGATTAACATTAACCACAAAATTAATGCTTCTTAATCCAGGAGTAGGTTTTTTGTAAATGACACCATCTGCATTTAAGAACTGAAATCTTTGAATTGCTTAACTTTCTGGACCATTTTTTTCCCAGCAAAATTGGTTTAAATTTGAAATTTTCAAGAAAGGTGACAAGTCATAGTCATTTTAAAACAACAAACTGGAAAAGGAAAATATTTGTGTGTGTTAAATCTTGTAAACGTACCGCATGCATAGGCAACAGATGGAAAATGGCCCATAGCTACAATTTGACTTGTTAGAGTTACACTGGTGCTTCTGCAACATTTTGGGTGTGTAAACTAAAGATAAAATGATGGAGAAGTATTAGATTGACATAGTCTTAAAAGTTCTTTAGTGTGGTCCAAAAACGGTTAATGGACCCAGTGCCAATGTGCACCACATGCACCTTAAGGTTGTTACATTATTGGTTGCTATTGAGTTAGATATTGATTTACTCCATCACTTTTTTTTCTTTCTGATATTTATTATTATTATATCTTTTCCCAGATCTCCTTTCTGTGATGAGATCATCTGTTGCCGTGGGGACCATGTGAGGCTGGCCGTTAGGGTTCGTGTTTTTGTTTACCCTGAAAATGCCTGCGCCGTCTGGATCATGTTTGCCTGTAAATATCGCTCTGTGCTCTGACCACAGCTCCATACATTATGAACCCTAAAAAGATTTCATAAATTATCAATTTTTATGTCATATGAGTTCCTACACAATATGTATTTTATTGCTTTGTACAGTACCTTTTAGCACTAAAGAATATATTTATGTGATTTTTTTAAAATAAACTCTGAAAAATTAATTAACTTTGTTTATTACTTTTGTTTTATGTGTAAAATTGAATTCCGCTAATTGGTAATTGTAATGTGCAATACTTTTTTTTTTTCCTACAAAAATCAGTCAGTGCAATTCATGAAATGAGCACTAGATGGCAATGTAAGACAAATATTGGTGTGTGACTGTCATATTCACACACATACGCAATAATGGATGCTTTTCTATCAGAGGCCATAAAACTGAATAAAAAAAAAACAAAACTATCCCTTTGCAAATTAAAATATAACTATAGATTAAGACACACATACACATTTTAAGAGAAAAAGTCTTGGAGCCAATGTTTTATTAAGCCCTATTAAAAGAGGTTTAATTATGCATTTACAACCACAGTAAAGCCCTCCTTTCATTAATTTTACAAGTGGTAATGGTCAAAAAATGACCCTAAAATTAATTAAACTGAGTCCATTTTGTTGCGATGTTGTTTGAATTCTTATAACAAAGCATCAGTGTTGAGAAATGTATGGACTATTAAAGTTTAAGTAAATTAAAAAACATGGTTGGCCCAGGATCGGCTGCTTCAAATTACTGAGAAATCCAAAATCTAATCTAAAAGCATCCCCCTGACTAAATCTCTGTTGTAATTAGCATGCAAAGAGTATGTGTAGTTCTATCGTCCTTCTCTCCTCTGCTCCTTTATTTTTTCCGCTCTGTGACTCTCCTGCTCCAATCACAGAGGGGAAAACGGTGACATATCAAACCCCAAAACTTTGACGGGAAGAATCCTGTGAGGACCACCAATTAATTAGTATTATTTCAAAGAGCTCATTTGCAATTCCACTTCGGCCCTAGATTTGTCAAAACACATGAATCAGGAGGGAGGCAGCGGACATAAAAAATTAGCAGGATGTTATTTTTGAATAAATTCTGCCATCTAGATCTGCAACTACTTTTAGTTTGTAGTGTATAGTATATGATGAAATGCTATAGAGATTCTTGTTTTGTGTTTTTAGTAGAATATTTTCTCGTTCTATATCAGAGAAAATAGGTAAGAGGTGATGTATTACCTTACCTTAGTACCTTGATATATTCATAGTAAATTGGAAACATTTTGCTACATACTCACAAAAACTTTTATCAATTCAGCGAAATAAAATAGAATATGGCTGTACAATAATTTCCTTCAAATCGCAGTTGAAATTTTAATCATCACAACTGTCCATTTACAAAGGCTGTATTATAATTTTCTCTGCAAACAACAAAAGCTCTATAAGCTGTTCTGAAATGTAGCAGTTCATATTTCAACCTTTCAAATGTTAATGCTCCTAGACATGTGTGTAAATGTACTTGTGAACTGTACCCTAACCAGAAAACATGCATTTCAATGATTGACATAATAGAATAATATAGAAAATGTAATAAATACATAAATATAAAAACATACCCTCTGTAAAGAAACCAACGACAGTACACAGAATTACACACTTTTCCTTTTACATATAGATGTGTCACAGTTGCCTTTATTTCTCTCATTATTGTTTACCACAGGAAGAAGTTGCAATGTTGGAAGCAGACGTGCGATGCTGAGTTTTCTAAATGGGTCCTGGGAGACTGAGGCGACAGGACCGAAGCCGAAAGAGTGGAGGAAACGATGCTTCTCACTCACACCTCGTAGCAGTTGAGACATGCAGGTTTGACACATTTCCAGGTAACGAAACTCAAGTTGACAATGTGCATTAGTGCCTTGTCTTAAGAGGTGTTAAAGAAATGTGTATTTAGATACAAGGAGGATATTTTTTAAGGAAAAGGTTGGTTGTTTTAGCCATAGAGGTGCTGTATGATTAAGGGAAAAAAATCTAATTGGGATTTTTCTGACAAGATTTGCGACTATAGCTGTGATTATATCTGTAAAAATAGGATTCTGTTCAGTGATTTGTCCCATACAAAGAAACAGTTATTTTTCAGAGGAAATTCTATTACCTAAATAATTCATAATTTGATAAATGCACCTTCTCAAATTGCAGTTTCAATTGCGGTGTATTGTGCAGCCCCAGTGATTAGTTATGAATAAAAGTGTTCGGTTTTATCATTGCACAACTTCAGCAAAGGCCCCTCTAAAAGTCCGTTACCATTAGGCCTGTCATGATAATTACTGTATCAACTTATCGTTCAATATATGAGAGCAGGAACAATATTTTTTAGGGTCAGTCTTTATGTGTACATTTTCTTTGCACTACTGGGAAATATTTTGTTATTTTTTGGCTATACAACAAGATTTAAGCCATAAAAGGTTAAATTAATAACTTCTGTGGCTCATTACACATGCAAACTAAGTACTAAAGTGTTTCATTCTGCTATTTATTTATTGCCGCTCATGATTTTTGAACAATATTGCAGTTTTAGAAAAGTTTTTGTGGTTTAAATCTACTCTTGGGTCATTGTGTCAGTGGCATACATTTGTTTCAGTATTATCGTTTATCGTCTATATTTACTATCGATATATCACACTTCAAAATGTGTTATCGTGACAGGCCTAGTTACCATTATATTTGCCACAAAAATCTGAATTGTTTTTGTTCTATTATAATTTTCTTATGTGTTACTGGCAATAAATAGCTTGTCACACATACATTTATAATTGAGTTTAAAAGCACATGTGTATTTTAAATCTTGGACTTGGGGTTATCAGGAATATTTAAATGCATATTTGTTTTATTCAGTTAAACAGTGCAGAGTTGCAGAACGGCTTTTTATGAGTCAGCTCGGAGTATAAAGAACAACATGCCAGTCTCTGTATGTGGAATAGTGCTACGGATTGTCAGCTCCCATTTAACTCGCAATACCATCATATCCCTATAGTAGTCTACAACATTTTCTTTGCAGTACATGTTTAAGAACGTTTCTTATCATAACGTTCTGATCATATTGGCATGACTATCACTAAAACAAGAAAATGTAAAAGTTATATTTGAAATTATACCAGTAAACAGATATAATCACTAAAGAAACCCCTACATTCTCCACAGAAGTACTTGTAGGAGATTGTATTCGATCTAAACTTTTGTTCACACCTTTGCTTCTCCCTTGTCTGAAGTGGAAGCTGTTAATGAGTGTGTTCCATTAGACGTTCCCCTGCAGTTCACAGTGTTCAGACTCTACCTGCACAGCGCCTGTTTCTGTTTGTGTTGATTAGACAAATGTACTGAAGCTCCCAGGCATGTTTAGCATATTATTCTTTATTATGCCCCGTAGTCACGTACAATGCTTAAATATTCACAGTTATAGAAAAGTGAAGTAGAATGTGCTGCTGATAATGTCATTACGTGGTATGAAGGTGGTAAATGCGTACTTTTACTTATTATCAAAAGTAAACTGTCGACAAATGAAAAAGGTAGAGTGAATAATGTGTAGAATCAAATCTTTCCTTTTCAGATCAGATTCAGGCTGCATTTAAGTGTGTAGGTAATTGTTTTTGCAGACAGTGTTTTAAAATAAGAGAAGCAAGCTCGCTAATCTTACGCTGTATCTATACTGAAAAATATAATAATGTGTGATGAACACATCTCAACACATTAATGGGAAACTAGGCAAGGCAGGTTTATTTGTAAAGCACAATTCGTTCACTTAATTCCAAGTTCTCATTCATTTGGTCAGAATTAGAACTGCAACGGCGACAGTAGGGACGAATAATTTTGCAAACACATCTAAGGCTATATTTGTGATTTTTTCGTACTCAGGGTTATCAGGTTTTATAGATAACAGGACAGGATATTTTTTGCAGAGGAAATTGTGTTACCGTAATTGTAGTCTTTGCAGTTTGCTAATTGTGAGCATTCAAACTGCTATTTGGATTTGATAGTGATTCATCTTGCAGTTTTAGTCCAATCAGTGATCGTTGGAAAAAAGTTGATCTCAAGCATATTTTGTTTAATCAGTTACAGATTTTAATTTCCACTCAAAGTGACCCGGATGTCCTTGCAGCTCCGGTACGTTTTAGACGCCTCTATAATGGTCTTAGAAATACCCTCCTTCTCGCTGCTGAAGATTTGCCGAAATGAAAATCACATGTAAAAGAAAAGCTGACTTTTTATTCAAAGGAAGGACATTCCCACACAAAGGCCAAATGTGGCTTTGAGACAGCTGCAATAGTCAGTTTTTCAAAGATTATTTACAGTTCTTCTCATCTCTCACAAAAACAGAAACAGACAGGTGTATCTCAGAGAGGCCCAGGTCAAAGCCATTAGCAAAGGTGTATAGCAATGACGTATTTACTCATATTCACTTTGCAAATATTTACTCTTAACTTGATGCTCAGTTTGCACCTACCTTAAATACACAGTTTAAAGTTATTTCTTTTTCCATCAATACTAAAACACAGTAGTGGACTTCACTTGGTGGATTTATGGCTACTATTCACTTTTAATTGAGTAATGATTGTTGAACTTGAGCTCAAATGCAGGTATACTTTACTTAACTGGCAATAAAGAACAGGTCTATGGCCAGTTTCCCGGTGTCACAAAAAGCCCATTATTTTGTTGTCACTGAATGAACCTATTTGAATGTATAGGCCCAGGGCTGTGTTAGAGTTTGTCAAGTAAATGAGAAGACTAATGGTGCATCTCCTTATCACCGGTGTTTTTCAGATGTGCTAATACATCTACTGACAGACGCTGATGTATCAACTAATTACTCCATTGCAGCCGTTAAAAAGGGGAGTGTTTAGGCGCTACGCTGAGAATCCACTTTTCATTATGTGCTGTGCGTAGCCATTAGCTTTCTTTATGACAAACACAGGTGCTAATTAAATAAATGGGAGCATGGTCAATTTACAACATGGCTGACTTATATTTGAGTGTTTTTGCTATAGGAAAAGTGATGCTTCTTAAAGTGTTATTGTGGCGGAAAGAGGTTGGACTTTACCTCCAATACACTGAAGTGCTCAGGAAAGCACAGAGACTGTTGCTTGGCAAGTCCAGAATGATTGTGGACAAAATTACATTTCTCTCACCTCAGATTAAGTGAGTTGCTCACTCATTGATTCCGCTCAACTCTGCGATGTTTTTCAAGCCCCCTTTTTCCATTTTTCCTTGTAAGCAGCCATATTTGTTTTGATATGGACGGACCATGTGTTTCCCTGTTGACTGATTCTCCCGTCTATCATGCCCATCTGAACTCGGGAGCTTCACTAGACTCACATCTTCGTAAAGTACGTGTGTGAGAAGTGTGTATTCTGGATCCTCGGCAACATAGACTGGATTTATTATTGTTCTTTCAGAGATTCTACATAAATCATTAGTTTTGGTTTAATTTTATAACGAAATTAGTCGCTATTAGATTCTGCCTTAAACACTGAAAAGGTAAAGTAATAATGAGCTTCATTTTAAATAAACTATAATAAACCAAATTTCATTAAGTCAAGGCTCCTGCACCATATTGTTCTATCACACTTATTTAACTTATCTTTTTATCTTTGTTTTTATTTTTATGTTCTTGTTTATTGTCATGTTTGTCGATTGTGAAACTGCGAAATAATTGACCCCGAAGAAGCAGATAAACTGTTAAAGTTGAAGTTATATTTGTCAAAACATTACTGCATACTTGCTCCTTATTAGCCAGGTAGATTAAGTTTTCTTGTCGCTCATTTTACAATATTTTCCTAATAGATGTTGATGAACTAAATAGGCATCAGGCTACAGCAGGTAATTCCACAAATACAAGGCTAATTGTGCAAACTGACAGAGAGCCAAAATGGCTGCGGTCCAGCAGCGGCAACATCTGTATGCGATCAAACAAAGCAAAACATAGCAACTGCAGAGGCAAGTTATGATAGATGGAGAGATAGGAAGGTAGGTACTGGTACCGTCCTATCTATCCTATTACACAACACAACACAAGCTCTATGTTGTGTCTCTGTAGTAACTATGTGTAAGTAAGTATGTAGATAGAAAGGTGAATACATAGGTGAGGGGAGTAATAGCCCTCAGTACAAAAGACTTCTCTGTGTCCTGCAGTCTGTACATAATGAAAACAGTATACTTAGCCCTTTGGTGTATATTGTGCTTGTGAGTCTTAATAATAATGATTTACTTTTGAAATATAGGGCCTTTCGCAGAGTACAGTACAGCAGAAATAGTGACGAAATGTTGCAGCTTTCTTTGAATTCCTCTGAACCTCCAAGCTCTGTGTTGTGTCACTGTACAATGTCACTTCAGTTCACCTTATTATATTTCCTGCTATCTTGCTGCTTTCCCCTCTGTCTCTTGTCTCCTTTTGTTTTTGAAATGGTAAAATTCCTGCAGGGGGTGAGAGGCAAGAGCAGTGCAGAGCCGGAGACAGAAGAGCTGGGCATTGAGGAGAGAAAGGCGTTTGCATGGCCCCAAGCCTAACGGGTAATAAAGTCATTAATTCAGCTGATTAAGTTGGCCTTTGGGTTAAAGAAAAATCATATCCGTCTCCCTTTGAGATGTGACTGGGGAAGCTCTGAAGAGGGAGAAGCCAGCTAATTAGTGGTGAGCACAGGAGGGGGCCATAGAGGGAGGTGGCAAAGGAAAACTGGAGGTTGCGTGTTGTTGTGTGCGTAATAAGGAAGAAAGGCGTAGTGGGGTGTAGCTAGGTGTAACCGCTAAAACTGCTAATGAGCCGTGTCTCGGGTGAAGGCGGTGACACGCTCATCAAAATGCCGCACATCTCGAGAGTTTGTTGATCTAAAGTTTGTCAAATTGACCAAACAATACTTAAGTTGAAAGGGGTCAAGGTTAAAGCAACCATTACTTTTTTGAGATTTGTATCATAAAAAATTGATACCCGTATACTAATTGATGCTAAAATAAGAAGCAAATGCAGATACTCAAAAACAAACAAAACAAACAAGTAAACAAGTCCATATAAAACATTAAAAACAGGAGCAGGTGTGTGTATAAAAGTTCGTTACCAGATTATTAAATTGCGATTGTGTCACCAAAATATCCAGTTTTGCTTTTCCACGGAGTGTCTGGATTAAGATGTTTTGGCTATTTTAAAATGCCACATTTTTCTGAGTTGTTTTAGAATAATCTTGATCTACAGTATTGTCAGAATTATCATAAGACCACATGGTAATATTAAATGAACTACCATTATTTATGTTGAAAATTACATCTTGCCAGTACCATCATGGCATTGAAACCGGTAATGAGTATTGGGCCTTTTCAAAAAATCTGTGGTAATACCTGAAGCTCCTCCGTGTTTTTAAACTATATATTGGTGGTTTTCAGATTCTAAAATGTGATGATGTCATACTCCCAGATGGGGGGGCAAGAGAGTTTTCCCTATTGGTTACATTGTACTTTACTATTAAATATCCAAAAGGTAAACGCCCAAACAGGGACTAGAGCCATGAAGTCTCTATATTACAACAAAAAAACAGCATTATAACAATATTCATTTTAGCTGCCCCCCATCTATATTAAATATTGTTGGACTATAAAATGTTTTTTTTTGTTTTTATTTTATTTTTTTTTTGCTCTAGATCAAACTGCTCTGTACATTTGACCAACACATTGCGTCAGTTTGTCTTTAATCTATAACTGACAATCTATTTCTCTGGTATGGGTTGATGTTAGTGTCTAGGTGAGTCTTCTGAACTACTAATGAACCATGTTTGGGGGCGAAGGGAATAACAAGCCAATCAAAACAGCAGCTATTTCCCTCAAAGAGTTTACCCACGTACCTTTGAGCCCAACACTGCCACTTAATGATGTGAGACAAGAGAGAGGAGAGAGAAGGGGGGAGGTTGGGGGTTGAATGTCACTCAGATCTGTGTTTTTAATGAGTGCGTTGGATGCGAGTGAAAGACGCACAGGGAAAAGAGCAACAGGAGATGAAAAATATCCCCCCGCAATAATTAACAAGAAGTGTGAAACCACTTTTGAGAGGTGGAAAAATGTGGTGAAAAATGAGCTGCTAGTAAACAGTAGACAAATGTGTGTAAAGTGGCAGTGACTACACCCAGGATAATTTGAAACTTTTTATGATAAAACTTTTGAGACATAAGTTATGTTTTTTTTATGTTTTTCCCAGATTTGTCTCCCTGCATTTGACCCTTTCTTCAGTGCCACTGGGGCCATGTGTCAGGTGTAGTAGGTGACCACAGTGGGGCACCCATAGGGACACCCACCTTGCCTGTGGTGTGGATGTGTTAGTGTGTTAGTGTGGTTGTCAGGAGGGGCGCAGGCACACACCAAACTGTTAAGTTTCTATGATAGTCCTATTGATGCTGTTTATGTCTAAAAGGTTATGTTATATTTTTAAAAATAATTGTTTTTATATGACTAAAATGTGTTATTATTATTATTATTA
>JACM01023936.1:0-15422 GCA_000787095.1 Periophthalmodon schlosseri | reverse complement strand
TGCTTTATGCTTTACTAGACAGGAGAAGTATAAGCCCGCAACTGGGAGGACATTGAGCAAAATGCCAGAGCCGGGATTCATAATGCTGAAGCCAGCACCAAGCCTACAATGTGCACTGCAGCGTAAACACACAGTGTACATTTAAGCATTTGTGTGTAATGTGAAGACAAGCTTCCAGCAGTTTCAAGGAAACATAGGAAGAGTGTTGTTGTCATCTGCCCTGTCACAGCGGGGTGTAAGGATCAAAGTTTCTTCCTGGCAGGAAATGGCAAATCCACAAATAGACCTGCAAAACGTGCCTTGAGCACTAGAGGGACAGAATACATACTTATCTAGGGGTGTTATTATTTCAACTGTATTATAGGGGGGAAAAGCAAAGTTTTAAAGCCATTTCTAAAATAACGTCATGTTTATTAGGGCTGCATGATATGAGAATACCCTGAATAGCTAACTGAAGGACATACGATCCTGATCCAGAAGGATCCCTTAAAGAGTACAGTCCCATCCACCTAGCTCCAGCTCATGCCAGGCATCATCACAGCAAAGATAAGTGGATCAATACATGAGCACAGCACAGAAGGGCATCGGCAAAGATGCCAAGGACACCTGCTCCTAGTAGACCAAACAGTCACACACATACTGGAGACCACAAGGTCAAGGTGGAAAACACCTCCAAAGGTAGTGGAGAATGACTGAGTCAAGATCCTGTGGGACTTCCAGATACAGACTGACAGAATGGTGATGGCGAACCAACCAGACATTGTGGTGGTGGACAAACATGAGAACAAAGCCATTGTGGTGAACATGTGGCGTGTAATACCAAGCAATAGAAATATCAGGAAAAAGGAACGTGTGAAACTAGAGAAATACCAGGGGCTCAAAGAAGAGCTTGAGATGGCCTGGAAAGTGAAGGCGTCAGTGGTGCCTGTGGTCATTGGAGCACTCGGGGCAGTAACACTCAAACTGGAGGATTTATTTCAGGTTGTGTTGGCTAAACAAGGAGGTAACATTCACAGTGAGACGCAGTGTTCCTGTTAGCCTGTAGGGACTAGTGGACTGCAGACCTATAGACTTTTAGTAGCTCTGATTTACTTCTTGCTGATTCTGGACTTTGCATTTGTACAGCTGCTCCACACAACATCAGCTCAGCACAGTGGTAGAGAGGGAGGGTAGATGGGCTCTTAAACTGATGAATATTTGATTAGAAAGTCAGGCCCAAGCACTCTGCCATCAGCACACGCCACACTGACGGAGAATACACATCTTAAAAGACACAAATGTTTCATGGGAGGAAGGGAGATCTGAGAAGTAGGGTTCAAATGCATACTTCACTTTAAAACAGCTCTTACATCTCCGTCCTGGAAAATATACATTATTTTTTTGTTTTTTTTATTGATATAATGTAAAAACACAATAACAAATTATGATGCTGAACAACTCAATTTTGAGAATTAATGTTTTTACAAAAGAATTTGGCCATTGTGCAACTGAATGCATTGCTAACGTCAGCCATGTGTTCATACATTTCATAGGTTACTTTAAAGAGTACTTTGGTCTCAACATTAAGAGTATTATAGCATTTAAATTCATTCACACAGTTATACAATGGCAGTAAGATTCATCAGTACAGCCACAACTGCCCTGGAGCAGACTGCTAGAGCCGTGGCTGTCATTCTGCACTATTTAGGTCTGTGACAATCACACACTGACATTTTCAAGACAAGTCACTCAAATATAATTGGGCCTGTTTCTCCATTTCACACTACGTGCCCGATCAAATGAAGCTTTTGTGCCAAAAAGAAAGCATCTGTCCAATGCAAAAAAGGACAAATGTACTTACCCCACACTACAAAAATATACATAGCACAGAACTAACAGTACCCAGCAGAATGTCCAAATCACAGAACACTAGAGCACAAAGTGTACTTCAGGTCACAGCCTATTTTAGTCTATACCTGATGGAAAAGTACAGCAATCACCCAGGGATGATTCTGCATTGAATCCAGCATCTTTGTACAGGCTGTAACAGAAGAGCGCCTGTGGCCAGGTAAAGTGTGTCAGGGCTTTTATTGTGAAAGGGTCTTAAAAACAGGCCAGCTTAGCCTTAGGGAGTGCACTGCTCCTTTCACAGATTGTTCCGGCATGTTTTTTGTCTAACATCCCCGGTTTCCTGGATCAGACAGGGAATAGCTACAGACTGGATATGAATGGGGAAGATAAAGTTACAGTCAAGCCAAGGTGATATGATGTCAGTAGGAACTGGTTAGCATAGCATAGAAATAAGTTACGCAGAAAATGCTATACTAATGGATGAACAGATGCACATTAAAAGCCCGTATTTAGACAGCTGGGACTACATTCTGAAATGATTAGATTTCAGTTCTTCCCAAGCAGTCAAAAAGACCCCACCCTTTGCAGCACTACTGCAGGGTAAAGCAGTTCAAATGAGGCTAAAAACAATAGGTGCTAGGTTCAAAATTGAGATGTGCCTTTGCAATTTGAGTGCTTAAATTATCAGAAATAGCCCTTGCTTTCAGTTCCAAGGAGGGAAAACCAATGTCACAACAACAACAACCACAACAACAACAAAAATAAGTAAGCATAACATTATAAACAATGAAAATTGTCACTTTTATGCAATAAAACGATGAAGAAAACATTTTTTTTTAAAGCTATAAAACGGTGAAGAAAAAAGTTTTTTTTTTAAATAAAGAGAGCAGGATTATTTGTTCATGCTAGATGCATAGTACTGGTATGACAATGACATACTATAGCCATTTGTACACAGCCTCAACTCTAATCTTCAAACACAAAACACATGGACCAGTGCAAAAAGTGAGCAACAATAAATGGATGAATGAATACATAAAAAAAATAATTTGAGCCACAATTATTGCACTATTTGTATTGCTAATGCTGAGTGCTTCATGTTAACTGCACTGAAAAGGAGCAAAGGATCATGGTCAATATAGTTTCCTCTGATTTGAATCATATCAAAATAACAATGCATTAGATTGATTTGATTTTCTCAAATTTTAAATACTGAGAGACTTTTGATTTCAATATCACAGTAATTCCAATATAAGTCCCATGTGTTATTACTTCTCATTCACTCTGCTGTATTGACTGGCCATAAATCTGCAAGAGTCATGGATCTGTGACAACAGTGACAACACAGCCCTGAGGGGAGCAACTTAGATCCAGCCGCATTCACTTCCACATGCATTTAAAGTCAGCGGCAACATACCAAACAGAAAGGCGTAACTCAAAAATATAAATTAAAAAGTATCACATTTTGTATCTTTATGAAAATTCTACATAATGCTGTTATTTTTATCTTTTGCATAATTAATAACTCGGTTTGGTAGTATTTCACAATGATGTATGTACAAGACAAAATTCTACTTTGTTTCGATAGTGGTCAATGCAAATATTAAAGTATTAAAGTATTGTTCACCCATAAAACTTACATAAGAACAAAAAAATGAATAAATGCATTGTTTGATTGCATAATTATTCCTCACTGTATATTTCACAATAGAATTTGAGTTATCAACAAGATTTACAAGCAAAGAAGCAAACACCCATGCTTAAGTGACTGTTTGAACTGACATGATATAGTACTTGCCAAATTTTTTTCTAACTGCATCTGTAAAAAGCATAAAAACATTCCACATTCCACAAAAATAGTCAAAACATCCAAAAAACTATATCATGCATTAAAGGCTTGCACAGGAAGTCTGACTCCAGCCCCTATAACTTACCAAAATGTGAAAATCAAATCTGCCAATATCAGTAAGGCAGGTTTTTAATAATTCAAATATATGCGTCAAGAGTTCCTCAGGAGAGTACCAGCCGCTGAGTGCAGACTGAGCACAGGATCACAGCATCATCATCACCACACTGCATACCACCACACTGTTATATAAGCAGAGCCGCACCAGCTGAACTGTTCAGAGGAGCTCAACTGTCAACATGTATACGGGAAGGGAGGGACAGAGCCGAGGAGGTGAAGACATCAGACCACACTACAGACATATACAGACATACACAGAGGCACGTGGGAAGTCATGAAAATGGGGATGAGCGATCTGGACAAAAAAGATGTATTCATTTTTTTATTTTTATTTTTTTGCACGTTATGGACTGTTACGATTTGAATCACTGTTGCTCATTCAAATATGAGAGGTCATCAGTATAAGCAATAATAAACTGTCTTTATTAACATCTGCATAGTTGCGTTATTCTCAATCATATAACTCCTACTTTGTCATTATATTTATAATCAGTTGGCCTTATTCACACCCCTGTCCCTAGCTGTTTGCATAATAACCTTGCTTTACCATTAAAAAAGTCAGGAATGTACTTATTAATAAAAAGGCAGATTAATCAGTTTTGTTAAAAGTGTTAACGGCCTTAACATTGGTTTTAATTTTGCAGCAGTATTTCAATAATAACACCTGCCCCTAGGAGTCATTGGGCGATATAACAATATAAAATCTATTGGTCAGTCTGTGTCATGCACTGAGAATGACAGATGGAATTAATCAATCACAGTGAAGTATGAACTCTTTTCCATCACTTATTAATGGCCGTATAAATAAAGGTATGATGTACACATGAATATTATATTGATTCTGTTACATTCAAAACAGTGACATAATGCTTCTTCTAAATTATCCATCCCTACCTGCCCTATTGTAGACAGTTTTAACCCAGAAACATGGCACCATTTCATCAACAAACCTCAAGTATTCATAAATAAGGTATCTACATCGTACATCATAGGTCTAGATGAAGTTGCCAACGTAGCAAACTTGAGATCACATGCTTACACCAGCACTTTCAAATGCAGAGAACAACAGACTTTTTGTGTAAATAAACAACAAAGCATTGTTTTTAGTTGCTTAAAAAAGACATATGCTTTTTCAGGCTTTTACGGTAGTATTAAACTATAACATACATGTATATCCTGATTTTACATTTTGTTCTTTGTAAACTACAGCAATATTGATCTGTAACGGCTTTGTAATGAGAACCTGGTCCACTGACTTCCTGTTCAAAACTGCAGAACTCAGACGCCCTGCCTCATCATCATAACCATTTCACTATAACAAGCAGCACATTTTCATTTGAGTGTTTTTATTGGAACAAAATGGCTATGTGACATTTTACAACCCTACATGTCTGACCCGGTATTTGCCTTTTTAAAATAATTGCAAGTTAGCATAGAACAGTGGGTGAAGATTTGGGATAGGTGAAAACAGACATTTTCAGAGCACCCGAGCCTCAAATACAGGACAATACAGGATTACTTAAAGGTGCCTTAACCTGCAGTTATCCTCATTCTTAGTATATTATGGACAGGCCATACCTCATGTGAAAGCTCAGAACCTCCAGAATTCTCTCTCACTGAGCTCCAGAGGCTGCACTAGCACTGATTAATGAGTGGCTGCGGGTGCTGGGGTTTAGGTGAGTCCTTTTACATTTAAAGCAACTGGATTTCAGCATTAAAATTGGCAACCCAAATGAACCAAACATGAACTAAAACACAACATATTACAACATAAACAACTTGGGCATCATGTCCAATGTTATTGTAGTAACGAAGAAATCAGTAGTACAGTTATTATCAGTAAAAGCTTTATTTGATTTGACCATGTTTACCTTGTGTCTGGGGACAGAGAGGTCATGTTTATGAAATCTAAAATCTAATTCTTACACACAGTTTACTTAGAGTTGTATTTTTGATTGATTCATGCATGTTTAAAGGAACTAATAATGAGGGAGGACCATTTTAACTTCACTAAAAGCTCATTTAAGTCCATTTAACATAACATGTCCCCTTTAACACGTCAAACATCATACCAATATTATTACATAACCTCACTACACTCACTTACTACAATGCAAAAATGACCCTAACAGAGCTTGACACTTACAGCTCAGCATCTATGTCATCCACCAAGACACGGGACCAACTCCACGTGACGCAAACCTCTATGTCCATCTAGTCCCACACGCAGTCCACACAAGCGGCCCAGGCGAGACACACGTCCAGCGGGCAAGTGACAGCTCTGTCTCCCCCTCTCCTCCGTCCTGGATCTATCCTTCATTCACCTCCATTGACTGTCTGCAGTGCGGAGAGAGAGGGAGAGGGGGAGAGAGTGGAGGAGGAGAGATAGATTCTGACAAATAGCAAAAACAGGGAGAGGCCTTATGGTTCCTCGTAAGCCAATCCAGAGACAGCCAAAAGTGAGAGGAGCGAGGGAAGAGAGAAAGTGTGTGTGTGTGTGTGACTGCTGCTGACTCATTGTGCAAGCAGTCAGAGAAAAACAGACTAAAATATGGGGACATTATAGGGACTAGTCTAAACGCCACCAAGTTTTTGAATCTAGCTTTTTAACTTTATGTAACTTCCTTGTAGTGTGGTCTTATACTTGTTCTGATACAGCTCAAGATCATTCTAAAACTATTCAGGAAAGGTTCATTTCTGTCCAGTGACTGCACCTTGCTCAAATGAGTATGGATTAGTATGGATTAGTATCTGATTTTCGATACTTGTGACAACCCTACTTCCTTGCAGCATAGTAGAAGATCTTAAAGGGCCTAATTATGCTAAACGGACTTTTATAATATGTTTGTTTCTTCATAAAAAACATACTTGGAGATTCATTTTGTTTCACATGTTTGGGAAATTCTGCATCAGGTTGTGTCCTTTATAAGAGCTCAAAACACTCTTTTACTTATTATAACAATGTTACAAGCTGATGCAAATATGTCTCCATAAAATCATGCACAGACCTCAGCAAAGGTAATGGCCTTATGTTGCAATGATAATGTTATGTGTTATAAGTTGTCTATACTAAATCCTTTGGCAGAGGTGGGTTGCCAAAAATTGTACTTAAGAGTAACGTTATTTCACAATAATATTACTCAAGTAGAAGTAGTGGTCCAAGAAATGACTCAAGTAAGAGTAAAAAAGTATATGGGAAAGGTACTCTTCAAGTAAAAGTAACTTAAACGGTAAATAATAAATCAGACATTTGTGGCCCAACAGTTAAAGTTAATGTAATATAGAAGGACAAAACATTAAATAATGCACAAAATCAGCTATTTTCAAAGGACTAAACTAAAATCAGATCTGAAGGAGCAGTGCAAGAAATACAAATGTTCAAATCATGTAATATTGTCAAAATAAAGTTTTTGTCACTTTTAGACTTACTCAGTGTAAAGCGTCACCAAAACTTGTACTCAAGTAAGAGTATTGTTACTCTGTTACGATAAACATATAACTAAAGTAGGAGTAAAAGCATGCTGCTATAAAAGTGCTCTGAAAAATATAATTTCTTTAAAAGGTTACTCAAATACACTATCAGTCAAAAGTTTGAACACACTTTTTTGTTTGATTTAGTTTCTTTTTTATTTTCCTGATAATTTACATTGTAGACTCTCACTGAAGTCATCACAACAATGACTGACACATATGAAATGTACTAAACAAAAATAAACTCAAAATAACTCCAAACTTGTTTCAGATAGATAAAAAATGTAAATAAAATAGCCACCTTGCTTTGAACCCTGGTTTGCACTTTTGGCATTTCTTGACCCTCACAAGGCACAGCTGTGAAGTGAAAACCATTTCTGGAGACTCATTGTGAGAAGGCTAAGGCTTTGCTGCACTGTCAACAAAGCAAAGGGTGGTTACTTTGAGGAATATAAAATATAAATTAATATTTAGTTATTTCACTTTTTTCTTTGCTACATAATTCCAAACATCTTGCATGATATATTTGATGTCTTCAGTATGTATCTAAAATGTAGAAAGTAGTAAACATAAAGAAAAAACATTGAATGAGAGAGTGTGTCCAAACTTTTGACTTGTAGTGTAACTGAGTAAATGGTACTACCCACTTCTGTCCTTTGCACAGTAACATTTTGTAGTTTTTGTGGTCTTTTGTAAATCTAGATTTACAAATGAAGCCTGTTTCAACCATGTCTGACAAAAATGCTAGTCACATATTCTTCTGTAATTATGCAATAGTTTGTTTTATTTCATTCATAAAAGATTTCCCCAACAGCCAATGGGTTAAAAATGGATACAGTCTTTTCAGTTTTGACCATTTTCTGTAGTTTGCAAAACATTTTTACCGTTTCATAGGGCAGGGCGATTTTGCCTGAAAAAAAAAAATCGCCCAGCCCTCTATAATGGTAAAGATAACAACAACTAGTAAGCTAACAAGCACTTCCTGATTATCCAACAATAAAATGCCTTATAATTAGAGACAGTGTGCAGCAGCATACAGGCCATTTCCCCGCTACTAAAGTACTAATTGTAAAATCTTGCTAGCAGACCAACAAACCAACCAGAACAAAATATATGTGCGTCCTGGGAGAGACTATTCATTCATGTTAAGCCTACCCTGTCTTTAAACCAGCATGTCGTCCTGGGCCAAAAGTGAGGTCACCATTCGGAGGTTTGGCTTGGGCTGTAGTCGTGGTGCAGCTCGGAGCCACTGATCTCAGCACCACCATGACGGACTCCTCTGTGCCTGCTCCTGTTTCCACTCCTTACAGAGATGCCACTGTGATGTGATCCACAGGGGGCGCTGGTGTGGCCATGCACTGACAGCATCACGGACAATGGAGTGGATTCAAGTCTAACACAGGACTACTGTTGAGAATATAGATAGAGTTGTGAATGTGACTTTTGTCCTTTCCACTGCCAAACAAACCTCGCTGGAAACTGGCAGTGGTTCGTAAATAGGCTCAGAAAGACAGCACAGGATTTATATATGTTTTTCTCATTGTTTTCTTCCTGCACAGACTCTAATAAGAAAATACAGACAGGGAAAGCTCTCCACTTCTGTCTATGGACATTAAAGAGGGGGTATTATTACCGTTTTTTTTGTGTGTTTTTTTTAGCCTTCTACCATGTTATAACGTTCCCTCATCAAAAACATGCCTGAAGAGGTTTTAGATGTCATCCATGCATGTTTCAGTAATTTAGCAATCTCTCCTGGGCCCTATTCAAACCCTTATGATGAGCTGTAAGATTCTGTCCAATGCCCACAAGCCTACGTCATCCTGCTCCCACAATGAGCTGTAAGATTCTGTCCAATGCCCACAAGCCTACGTCATCCATGCTCCCACAAGACAATTCTCCATAAATATACAAAAGCATGATTCAAAACTGTCCACAACAACTTGACAAACCTGATGTGATACACAGTAGTTTCATTAGCGGGATGCACGCTGATTGTGTTGTGATAGTGGAGGAGGAGTGACTTAGCACGGAGAGCAAAGAGAGGGGAGACTCAGTGCGTCAAGAACGAAAGTGAAACTTATTGAACATGTTAATATGTTGTTTTTGGTGAATATGGCATTTTCAAAACAATAAAAGGGAACATGGTGATCTAAATTTGTTATTTGTTAGCAGTTAATATCCCATAGAAGTAAAATACCCCCCTTTCATGCTCAGAAAATAGCTTTTTTCACCTTCTATCCCCACCTACAGCTCTGTATTTACTAGTGATAATTACCATACATGTAGGGTTCAAAAACAAAAAGTAAATAGGGCTGGGTGATATAGCGATAAAAATTTAAACGTGATCTCAACTACGCAATGAATTTTTGTTCAAAGTAGCTCTATGGTCAAACACACCATTTACAGTGAAGAATAAACTTTCAGAAATAGCAGAAAGCTTTAGTTGCGAGCTAGTTACGTACTTAAGACTGAAAAAAGATAATAAGAAAACATAGATCATGATAAAGAAAATTGTGATATAACGTTTTGTGGCAGATCACCCACCCCTACGAGTAATTTAAAATCTGCTGCTGCGGTGAAATGCCACAAGAGGCAGGGCCTATCACTTCTGCAGTTTTGAACATAATGTTAATGGACCAGTTTATACAGCGGTTTTGGATCAATAATGCAGTTTACAATGAACAGAATATAAAACAACAATCTAATTACGTTATTGTTTCATACCCAATATCCTCCAAGAGGCATATTATATGTTTTTTCTGTATTTTGTCCCTGAGATTTGGAATCAAATTCTATTTGAGTCTATTCCTTAGTTTTAAAGTCGAGTTTGAAAGCGTGACAACACCACACTGGACATCAATAGCATCAATGATAGACAGATCAGAGAAAAACTCACTTTTAAATAACTATGGGCTAGAAGACGGCTTGAGGGCAAAATTTTAACATATGACAAAAAGGCAAGAATTACACTCATTTCTGAACTTCTTTCTGGATGTCTCAACTACAGGACCAACTGCAGGTTTTATATATATTAAAACAGTGCTGCTTAATAATGTTTTTTCTTTCAGGGTGTTGACAGGAAGACAGCTGTAAATTAGAATGGCCTGAGGGAACCAGTTAATAGAAAGATCACCATGTCACTGAACCTGTCCGTGCCTCTCCCACAGTGTAACATGGCTCTTTAAAGTGTACACTTCAAAGATGACATGCATTTCCTGCTCCTTCAGAGTCAGCTGCAGTCTGCACAACCTGCTGCACTACCATGTAGACACATAATATAAACAACAGCTAGTCATATCATTATAGAAAACACATGACTTCTATTTCTGCCTTTAAAATACTGGCAAATTCTAAATCGTGTGTGTTAATTGTTGGTTGTTGTTGGTAGACAACTGTATTGTGCAAATTTGTAGGGCTGTAGGCCTTTCAGTCTTTAGTCAGTTAATCTGTCAATGATGTCTTTGAAATGATTAATTGACTGATACACATTTTGGCTGAAGGATTTATATGGGATAACAGCAGGAAGGAGAAGCTAGAAGTTATCTGAAGATTTAGAATTGGTTTTGGTATTTATGCATAAAAAGGAAGCAAAAGAAAAATTCAATATCTTTGGAGTTGGATTAGCTGTGTCATGAAGGCATTTTGACCACTGAAATGAGAATGGAAATAAAGATTTATTTTAAAATCACAGAGAATCACTTCCTGAAATACTAATGACATCATTAGATTATCATTAGGGACCAAGTGTTTTGAGCTTTGGGGAGCGAGACAGACTAAATATGCAAAAATTATAACATTTGATTAAAATGTATATGAGCCCTTTAATCTCTGTTTTTGCACACATAATATTGTTTACACAGCTAGTAGAGTCTATCCTGGCCCTGACCAGATTTTGTTCCTAAACGTAAGTGTTACACTGACCCACCACTATCCATGCAAACACCAGCGCTCATGCTAACAGCCCAATCAGTGTTGCTGCTGATGGAATTAGCACAGCAGGATCACAACTGTACAATGGAGCATCCTTTAGCCAACAATAACAAACTGTTGGATGGAATTGCATTTTAATCAATAGTAAATTACAGAGTTGTATTTGTAGGCTACATGATCTGATGTAAGGCCAACAGTTGACAAAATACTTAATCACCTGCTCTAAAGTAAATACAGATGTGGTTAAGTCAGAGAAACAAACAGGAAAGAGAATGCATGCTCTGCTAAATGTTTTGCATAGAGAGAAAAAAAATATACCAAATGTGCAATTCTCAAACTTAATTGGTGAATTATATAAATATAGCTACAAAAAGTTTAAGAACACATTTTTGAATATATATTTTTAGAAAAATGGTTACTATTCAAAATGACTGGATAATGGACTGCACATAAAGAACAAATGAGGTTGTCCAGGTCTGATACCAGTTTAGTCCTGATGGGAACTTGGTTTGTTTCTGGTCTAGTCCAGGTTTAGTTGTGGGTTAGATTCAAGTTTAGTCCCAGTTTTGATGTGGAGTCATAATGTATTGTGTGCTATTGACATGTTTTGACATCCTCAGATTTGTTATTCTCAAATCAAAGTTTCAATTTGTACTAGGGTTGTCAAAAGTATCGAAAACTAGATACTCATTTGCGCAATTAACGGTACTAAAAAAGTCGTATTCACAGGACAGATATGAACTTTTAGAAATGAACTTCAGACTCATTGTACTAGTACAGAAGTATAAGACCACATAGACTGGTATACGCCCATGGACCACTATGGAACCTACCTGGACGACTGAGGGATTGCACAGATATAAGGCCACATGGTAATATAAAAGAAAGCACTGTCAACGGTATTGGAATCAGTACTGAGTATCGAGTCTTTTCCTTAGTAACAAAATTGAGTTGGAAATTTTACACAGACCCAAAATATAATGATTGCAACAGCCAAGAGCTATTGATTGAATATTGCATTTTTATCTCAGCTCAAGGAGTTAATAATACTTATGCAACAGGGAGTTCTTACAATCTGAGCTTTATGTAACCTTTGCAGATGAGTCTGTGCTGACATACGGACAGCCATGAGCGATGGGACCTGTCTGCCATGCTAATCTACAGCTCCAATGCGGAAGGCAGAGGATGCGGGATTACAGCCGCAGATGAAGCCCCGAGCCTGGCCATCCACTCACTGCACTCCCCTCCCCCTGCACCACCATCACACAAGCACTGGACAGGGGCAAAAAGACAGGCAAAAGGTGTCACATAATCAGACGGAGGACCACAATAGAAATACAGTATTGGGAACGCAAGTTGGATGAAATTTGGGGGTGAGCAACTGGGGCTATCAGATTGCAAAAGTTGAGAAGTATGTAGAATATTTATACAGCAACAAAAGTTTAAGTTAATAAATAAAAATGTTAAATGTTCTCTTGCTAAAAACTAAATGTAAATTCCTATTCACTATAACTTTGCCAAAATCAAAACTGAAAACATGAAGACCAGCAAAATTCTAAACATGTAAACAAGTGACTCAGCATTATCATCATACTATCATCATACTACTTGGTTGCTAATGGAATGTTTAAACACAAAGATCTGGATAGGGTAGGGTATTCTTTTCATTACATAGGAGGCACCAGGAGATCACAAAATAGTCAAAATATTGGACAGATGTTATAAAAAAAGGTGATTATTTTTTAAAGAATATCTTGCCAAGGTCATTATACAACTCAAAAAAGGCATATCTTTCAGGAGTTTTCTAACACGCCATTTCAGTCAGACACTATAACAATTCCATTATAAATTCTTGAGTGCGAAATCGCAAACCCCAGTGGCTCCGCATCGGTCAGGTCGATATCAGCGGAGAGCACATTGTGAGATTGTAGATAAGAGGCTGTTCCGTCTGACCTTACAGAAAACCTGGCACTATGCTAACGCTAACAACATGAGACACGGCCACTGAACGAGTCCACTGTGCACATCTGTCACACTCTATCTAGTCACGCTCCAGTGTGAAGAAACCTGGATAGATGCATGGAAATATACACAAAGCTTACTATTACCTTTGTGCGTTTCATTTGCTGTAGACCAAGAGATGTCATGGAATAAAATGTCAATCCCACTATGACTGTTAAAAGAAACATCCAAAGTTTTAGGACTTGATTGTAGAATTAAAATCCCTACATGCAGCTGCTAAGAAAACACACTTAGTACCAGTATAAGGCTGCAACACTTAAGGTCAAGGCTATGGTACACTTAATTGTGCCCTTAGGGATAGTTGTCCTCTGATTGTAATAATTGTGACATAATGACAACTAAATTAATTGGTCACTATTTTTATCATTGTTAATCATTATCTGGACAACTATATGCACTCTAAAAAGATGCAAACAGAAATGTTTTATTACAGGTACAATAGAAAGTATTGTTTGACTAATCAAATAAAAATTAGCGCCAAATAAAATAATCGTTAGTTGCAGCACTAACTGCTAGAACTAGACTATATCTCACTCTAAATGATCATAAATATATTTTAAAATAAATTTATTTTAAGTACAAAGTATACAGAAAAAAGTTCACCACTTTTTAGCACTGTTAGGCTCTAACATCCCTTTTGTAGATGATTAAATGTAAGCTGGGCCGTTTAAAGTCCACATTTCCAAAAAGTAATAAAAATCAGGTGACTTCCACTGTATGCACCTCTCTATTGAACCTAAAAAGAGTGTTAGTACTACAAAACACACTGTGCATAGATTGGTTTCCAATATACAATCAATAAATAGATTAGTTACATGGTCTAACATTGTCTATTCATTGCACTGATAATACTACAAAAAAGCCTGAAGTCATCATGCATAGAACATGAAAAGAGAGAACACTTGCAAAGAGAAATCAACAATTTGACAAACTTTGTGAAAGTAAACAAAAGAACATACATGGCCTACAACCATCAAGGGAGCCAAAACACTAACTTTTATTTCTACTGCAAAATTAACTAAACTAACTAAATATATTTCTGTATCATGAAGCTACAAGTAATCCACATAATGATTATGATTATAATGATTAAAATGTATTATGAAGGCATTAAATTTGCTTGCAATAAAAGACAACTAGGCTGCTGAAAAGTCTGCCAGTTATTTGACTATTACACCAACTTTGCATAAGTACATATGACATCAAATGTAGTCACGATTTAGTCATGATTAGTCACGTGCATTTTGGTCTCAAATATGCATTTTGCTTTTAGTTTAGATTGCACTCTATTCTATTTGCTGTATAAGTTTGTTTTTGTTTTGTTTGTTTTTTTTTTTTCTAGTGGATTCAGCCTATTGGCTTAAAAACTAAGCTACTCATTTCAACGTGTAAACCAAGGTTACAAGCCAAATGTCACAATTTATTAAACGTGTTGTCATAATAGCTGTGCTAAATCTATTTCTGTAGCAAATACGCAGGTTGCCAGTCAAGTTCACGTTTAAACTATTATACAATCTCCATTTGGCTTGTTGCTTTTCTCATTCATTCTCATCATTGAAAACTTACCCAAACTTCATTGTTCATCCGGTGTCTTGAGCGATGTCGTGCTAAATTTAACGGTTTTGTTTTTTCTGCAGCCACTACGGCAGACCGAGAACCATGTGTGCCTCAGAAATGCAAACAGAACGAACCAGGCTGACACCGGGGCAGGGGGCGGGGATTATACACCAGAGAGCCAATCAGAGCGCTCAAAGAAGGTGTAGGAGGAGGGACTTGTACGCAGTGCGAGTGGAGCAGACTGGAGTTACAAGGACTGTTACTGTAGGCGGGGTTAAGGACAGGAGCTTGGAGGCGGTTGAGGACAGTGGTGAGGACGGGTATGTAGGAAGACTGATAAGAAGTGATAGACTAAACAGAAGCTGAACATACCCACATGGCACTGGTGCCTGGTGAGGGTGCAAGGTAAGTATAGATCTCACTGCATTGAGACTGGTGAAGAAAATGGCAAAAAAGCTAAGAAATTGTTTAGATTTGAATTTTAAATGCACCTAACACTCAAAGATGCTGCAGGATCTCCCTAAAAACATTTAAGCGAGGTTATTCAAAAGTAGTTCATTAACTTCAGAGTACCTTTAGTTAGCCTGTAGCAACTAACAAAATAATTAATGGAGCCCTGGTTCCGGAAGTAACTTTCCCAGCCATT
>KN479066.1:15571-26098 GCA_000787095.1 Periophthalmodon schlosseri | reverse complement strand
GGTGATGGGGGTGCTGCTGGGACTGAAACCTCTGTTGGGGCTGTCACAGATAGGTTCAAGGCCTGTGACAAGGGCCCTAGGGGAAGTGATGCTGGAGATGAATCCTTCATTCTTGAGAAGGTGGTGGTGCTGCTGAATCCCTCACTGGGGGAGATGGTTGGGTTGCTGTTGATGACTCTTTTGCTGAGGGAGATGGTTGTGGTGGTTGTGGTAGTTGTGGTCCTTCTGGTGGTGCTGACATATTGGCTCGGTCTCTGGCTGGCACAGCACGGATGCTTCTCTCATTCCTCTTTTCCCTCACTGGCTGTCCAGGACCCTGTCCAGACCGGGGCCTCAGAGCATGGGCATGAGCACTCTCACTCCACCTATGCTCAGGTGCGGGCCATTTCCCTTGAACAGGTTCTCTAGTTTCCAGAATAGATCAAAGTTCTCAATGTAGTGCAGTCCTCTGGGCACACATGCATTGAATAGGAAGAGGTCCATTGATGAATGTCTTAACCTCCACTTTATCAAGCTCCTTGAATAATTTAATGAAATTCCTTTTCAAGATTTCAGTCTGTTCCATTCTGGTGTCAACTGCGCCCACATGCACAATCAGCTGTTTAACTCCTCAGTGTATTGACAAAACTTTTGGCAGGACTTCTGTAATCTCAGAAACAGCGTAACTTGGATAGGAGCAAGTTTAGATTCCTCTGTGGCTCACATCTCTGATAGCAAAATCTCCTAACAACAGCACATCTCTTACCTCGATGTTTGGCAAAGATCGCCCGTCTGCCTGCGCTCTTTTGCCAACTTCATTCCTCTTGTTTTGGGACAAAAATCCATTTTCTGTTTGGATGTTAACACCAGTCTGTGACAGTGTAAAAATCCTGTTTGTAAGCTATATTTTGGGTGATGTAACTATATTAGCATTGTCTTTTATCACTTGTTGTGTTGGTTTGGCATTCTTGTCTTTACAAAGTTTTTGAAAAGACACAGCATCACTCAGGTTTAAGTTGAAAGTAGCTTTTTTTTCACCCTCTTCTCTGAATGTAACTTTGGGCTGCTTACCACTGAAAGTCGCAGGCAGCGTGAAGTCCTTTTTTTAGATTCTCAAACAAATATCCGCGCTTGTAGCTTGCAGCGTGTGTGCTAGCCACTCGACCATTGTGCCATTTGACTAGCATGCAAACAGTGCACTTGCTGCTTTTCTGAAAATAAAACGCTTTATAATTATGCTGCTGTTCTGTGCATGTCGGGCAGTTTGCACAGTAGTGTGGGCTGGCCAGGCTAGAAAGATGAAGCAGAGGATTCCCTAAACTCTAAAAGGATGGGTTATTCAGTATCAATTCTGTGTATTTGAAAATATGTGTTTTTATAGTGTTACCTTCAGTCTTGTGTTCTGCAGCTCCTCTGGTGGTATGAGTGTGTGTTTGACAAGCTGACCTGTGACCTCTCCTGCAGCGCAGCCCTCAAGAACCTGACAGGGGTCTTCTTTGACTACTTCCTGGTGAGGAGCACTCATTTTTACAGTCTTAAAAACATGAAAAATCGTCTGTTTATTTTTAAATGGTTTGCAATGGTCCAAAGTTATGCCCCACTTACCTTATGCATCCGGAGCATCCTAATTATTTACCACAATGAGTTTACAAGCACTTTTCACAACTTTCAGAGAATGGAGCGGAGTTAACCATTGCAAAAAAGCTAACGACTAGCATGCTTACAGTGCACTTCCTGATTATCAGACAATAAAATGGCTTTATAATTGGATGCAGACAGAACACAGCGGTTTTATTTTGACCGAGAGATGCCAATACATATCTGTACTGGGTCAAGACACATTCTGTTCAAATAAATGGAAAAAAAAAAAATTGGTACATGCTCTTTAAGTTCGTTAACCACAACCTTGTGTTTCGTATTTAACTTCAGATCAAGTGCAGACATGCCCAAAAACATTTTGATATTGTCACATCATAGAAAATACAAAACGTTCCAGATTTGCTAAGGCCCACTTAGCTTAATCTCTATAACATCACTGTCATTGCAGGAGCTGGCCAAGCCCTCTGTTCCAGGTGAGAACTTAAGAATTGAAATATACATGTTTATGTTGCAGTCAGACGTTAAATGGCAACTAACTTGGAGTTAGTTTTTTTTTACAGTGAACGAGTTGCGCGTCATCCTCATTTATCTGTGCCGCACTGCTTTGAACCCCACCATCACATTCAGACTCCGGTTAGAGGTAAGTGCATCACATGACCCAGTATCTCCAAAGCAGTTCAGCCTGCAAGCCCCATGTCCTACCAGCTACACCATTAGAGCTAGGAGAAGACTTGCCAGGGACATGAAAATAACAATCAACTAGTGACTTGCTCCGTTTGGCAACATGTAGTGGTTTATTTGAATACATCTGTTCAAACATCCATCCATCCATTTTCTTCCTCTTATCTGGGGCCGAGTCGCGGGGGCAGCAGTTTAAGCAGGGACTCCCAGACTTCCTTCACCCCAGACACGTCCTCCAGCTTCTCCGGTGGGACCCCAAAGTGTTCCCAGGCCGGCCGAGTTGTCCCCCCAGCGTGTCCTGGGTCTTCCTCAGGGCCTCCTCCCAGTGGGACATGCCTGGAACACCTCCCTAGGGAAGCGTCCAGGAGGCATCCTGAACAGATGCCTGAGCTACCTCAGCTGGCTCCTCTCAACGTGGAGGAACAGCGGCTCTACTCTGAGCTCCTCCCGTGTGACCGAGCTCCTCACCATATCTCTAGCTGACTATATCTAGTCGGTAACCTCCCGCACAAGCTCAGGCTCCTCCTCCCCCCAGCGAGGTGACATTCCATGTCCCCAGACCCAGTCTCCATGTCTGGTGATCCGGTCGATGAGGCCCCCCCCTTCGACTGCCACCCAGATCTCTCAGTACCAGCCCCTCACAGATCCTCCCACAAGTGGTGGGTCCACGGGAGGATGGCCCTATGTCACTCCTTTGGGCCGGTAACGCCGGTCCGGCTGACGCATCTGGCCTTGTTGTAGTATTCGTCATGAAAGGCTTTTGAACTGCTCTTGGTCTGACCCGTCCCCCAGGACCTGTTTGCCATGGGTGACCCTACCAGGGGTATAAAGCCCCAACAACATAGCTCTCAGGATCATTCGGGTGCTCAAACCCCTCCACCACGTTAAGGTGGCGGTTCAAGGAGGGGGGGGGGGTTCTGTTCACACAGTGAGTTTAAAAGGTGCTGTACCTGATTTTTTAAGTCCTTAAAACGTGAGAAACAGAACTAGTTAATTTTAAATAGTTTGCAGCGGTATAAGATTATTCCTCACTTACCTTACACATTCTGAGCATCCTAATTATTAACCGCGCTGAATTTATAAGCACTTTTTACAAGCGATAACTGGCATGCTAACACATATAGTTTAAAAAACTTAACATTTTGGAGAATAAATAGAAGTTAAAGGAACCGTTTGGATTTCTATTCCATGAACATGACTTAACTGTGTCCCAAAATACAAGGTAAACATGTTTAAATATAACATGTTTACAGTTCTTACTGGTAAGAGTTGTAATGCTGATTTCTCCTCAATCACAAAATCAGAAATCAGAATGAGCCTCACACTAGTCTTTCATTTGGGTTGCCAGTTTCAATGCTCAAATCCAGTTGTCTGTGTAGTCCCTCAATCATCCAGGTCTGATCCATAGCAAAAGACGAAGTCTAAATCTGTCAACTGGACAAATCGTTGTAGGAGTGAAGACGTTTCGCTGCTCATCCAAGCCGCTTCTTCAGTTCTAGTCAGATTGCTGGTGGACACTGCCTAATATCTACCTGAAGGGAGGGGGCTAACTACATTGTTTACAGTTTCAGTATAGTTAGCCCCCTCCCTTCAGGTAGATATTAGGCAGTACGGGATGTACACATTATCAAGGACATACGAAAGCCAGAGCTTTTTACTGAATTCAGAAAGATTCAGATTGGCATCAATCAAACAATTCCAATCTTAAAGGGCCACCTCCCGTTTTTAATGCAGATGCATTATTGAAAGCAATTTTTTCTTTGTTTCTGCGTCGCACATCCTGCCACCTCCTTTCATTTCATTCATTCATTCATTCATTTCATTTGGAGTACGATTTAATGTCCTCACGGTATGGACTAAATCAGTTATTATCGGCCAAATATCTCCAGACCTCCAGCTTCTCTAGGTCAAACTTTGGCTTGCGTTACGTTTCCTGCCTTCTGTACTATCCATGACTCAAACACGCAAAACGTGCATTTAAATAGCTCCGCTTTCACCTGTTTGCCCATCTTTTTAAACGTACAATTTCTGTTAGTAGTAGATAAGGTGCAATATCTAATTGCAATTTTTCTGATAAGCATTGTCATTAGATTTGCAGTTTATGTTTTAATAATAGGATTCTGTTCGCATTTTAACTTTAGATCTGAAGTCAGGTCTAAACTACAGATTTTTTTATGCAGAATAAAATATTTTGTTGTTTGTGAAGAAAATTATGGCACGTCATAAATTGCAGCCTTTGTGATTTGCTAATTGTGTCCATTCAAATTGCAATTTCGATTAGATTGTGATTAATCTTTGCAGCCCTACCCCACTGCCACCTAAACTCCTTCCAATTCTGGCCTTTTGTCTTTGGTTTTAGGCCATCCGGACATTTAACAGCAGTATGGAAACCAGCAGTCCAGACCAGAGAAGAGTGTTGCAGGCTCATCATGACATCAAGTGCATTCTGTAAAACAAGTGGCAAGCACACAACTGCTCTCTCAAACACAAACATATCAGTTCTTTGTTCATTCTAAACTCCTTAAATTTGACTGTTTTTAACAGCTCCGATATGGCAGCAGCCCTCTTCACAGCTGGAGGCAAGTTTGTTTCACACATTTCCTCTACTTGATGTAGTTAAAAATTCACAGAAGGGAAGATTGTGGTTTAGATTTGGTGAAAAAGTCCTATGGTTTGCGGTTCAATTGCAAACCCTCACATTTTAATGTTAAAGTAATGGATATATATTATGCATTATTGCAGCTTTAACTATCTACGTTTCACATGCGTTACAGAAAAAAAAATAAAAAATCTGATTGGACGATCACGTTTGACCGGGCTTGAGACATAACAGAGGACGTAAGGACCTGACTGATATCAATCTGTATAAAATATACAGATTGATATCAGTCTGAGATATCAGTCTGGATTTGCCAGGCAACTAATCTGGTGGATTTTAGTTGAATAAATGGATGTATCAGCCAACTGAGAATTATCTCCCAAGGGGCTTTTTTATATATTCTTATTAGTACAACTATAAACAACTTTTCTTAAACCTCGCGTGTGTTTTACACACGCTGCTGTTCATTTGTGTCCAACTCCTGTGTCAGTGGTTCCCAGTGCCTCTCTGTGCTCTGCCCCTGCTCTCCAGCGCACTGAGCGCTCTGTCTGTGAGCTGAGTTCAGACATCACAACACTAAAGACTAAAACATAGCCTATAGCACACCTGGCCTCACGTTTTATGTTGCTTTTAATCCATGTGAAGTATAGTGAGAAATGCAGTGGCGGGCAGTCAGGGCCAGCAAGGCCTTCTCTGCTGGTCTAAACATACTCGGCCGGACCCACCGGTCCCGCGGGTTATGGATCACAAGTCGATTCACACATCACTAATACGTAGGCTTTTCTATGTTAATCGTTAATGCATGTTACAACGTGAATATGAGGCGGAGTTTCAAAAAATAAAACGTTTTTTATAGAACATCTTCTACAAAGATGTTCTACAAAGCCCATGAACGTTTAGAGCCCATGAAGATGTTCTACAATATGTAGAACATCTTCATGGGCTCTAAACATTTCCCACAGTCTTTGATTTCTCACTATACGCTGGTAAAGACCGGTCGCATTCAACTAAAGAAAGCGCACTCACCAGTCACCTCGCTGCTGTCCCCAGCTCCTCTCCTGCTCAGAGTCAGTATCATAGGTCATACATAGAAGTGCTGCTTGGGTCACGGTTTTAGGATTTGAAATGGCAAACGCACTCACAGAAAACGGCACAGAATCTTTACAACTGAAAAAGCCTATTGATAACGTAGCTGCTCCTTGCACACAGAACAACGCACGCTTGTCTCTTCTTTCGCTTTCTTCATTTGGAGCTGTGAATTCAGTTGCACTTAAGGAATAGAGTTTTGGAGCTAAACACACACAGATGCAAAAGTCAAGCGTCTGCAGCTCTAGTTTATTTAATTAAACAGGGTTGTAAATCTTTAGATTTGCTTATTGTGCTGATTTGCCCCATTAAAGTGGAGGAGCCTTTGCACCCGACCCACCCGCTGCTGGTTACTGGTTGGTTAAATATCTGTAGCTTCATGTGCCACAAACATCCCCTTAAACACAGCGCTGCTGTTAGAACAGCGCGCTCACACTCACCTCACAGATGCAAATCAAAACCACGTCTTTCCTGAAGAAACGTCCTGTATTTCCCTGAAGAGGAGCAGGTCCAGAACAGCCACATGTTCCTCCACACATGTGTAATATTCCCGTTATTCCTTTAATATTGTCATTTCATAAACACACAGGTCACAGACCAGACGTCTCCGAGCTGCCCCAGCCGCTGTCACTCCTCTGGTCCGTCCGTATCCTCCATTTCACACAAACTAACCCTGAAACTAGCTCACTGTTTGATTAAATAACTGTCTGTAGATTCGTGTTTGTAATGATTAGATGTTTGTTAGAAATACAAACAATGACTTGGCGCTACTTAGTGTGTTATTTTAATCACTTGAGGTGAAAGTTGGCGCTGCTGTTGTCATCTCTTGCTGCACATGCGCACTCACTAGAAATCTCCTTAGATGTCCGATTCCCATGGATCTATAATATGGGTTTATGCAGCGCTGTTTGAACCTGCTGTGGTCCTCCGCATTTGCAGGCCTCTAATACAACTATCTGGCTCTCCGGTTGTAAAAGCGCATGGCCTCCGTAGCACAGGACAAGTTCATGGACATTGCTGCAGTGTTCAGTGACCATAAGGACACCGTGGCTTCAACCATTCTTAAAACAGGCAGAAGTGAAGGGAAAACGGGATTGTTTGGATATAATTTGTCTATTTAATTGTACTTTTGACACACAATGATTTTAGATTTTATTGGACAAGCACTGCTTGCCTTGATTGCACTGACCGCACGCCACTGAAAGAAAGTCAGTTTTCATGATATATCTTTTCATATAATGGTTCAGACTGAGAAGAGATATTTTGACATATTGGACCATTATAGCACTGTTTGGGCTGCCGTTTCCTTGTAACAATAAAGCTGTGTGCAGATTATGAGCTGCAGGCCTCCATCACAGAAACCCTGTGCCGACTCACACTCAAAGTGGACCGTCCATTCAGAGCCAAGGAGTGGTTCGTCCCAGAGCTCAGCCTCGCCTTCACAGCCATCCGCAACCCCTACTTTGAAACGGTGAGTATTTGCAGAGGTGGGTTGTAGGAATGGGACAATACCACTTGTTTTTTTTCCTATAACCTTTTTCCTTTTTAACCTATAACAAATAGGCCTACTTTGGAGTTTGACAAGAAATTCAAATTTAGTTTTAGTCTTAGTCTTTTAACTAAAAATAGTTTTACATTAATAGTTTCTCTTGCTAATTTGCTAATGCTAATTGTGTCAACTAAATTCACTTAAACTTGTCGCATGAACGTTGAAGATGTGTTGCATCAAACAAATTCGCTTAGGCACAAGTCTACATAGACTTTGCATTACAATTACTCTTACTTGAGTAGTAGTTTTTTTTTGTTTTTTGTTTTTTTTATCCATGAGACACTACTCTGTGGCTGATTAATACCATTTTAAGTAACAGTACCCTTTTTAGCTACTCTGCCCATTTATCTTTTACGTCATGCCTACCTCACTTGGGCAGAGACTTGGACAAACTCCACTGATCCACATTTTAGGCTGTCTTGCTCTGAACAGTGCTTTCATCCACAGGACTGCAGGCATTTCCTGAATTTCCTCAACAGTAACCAGGGTGACCAGCGGAGGTCAGGAGAGAGCCATTATGAGTGTGGTGCCAATCCTAGATCTGTAATCATATTCTCTTTGACAGGGTTTTCACATTTCCTTGCCTGCAGGCCTTCCTCGACTCCACACAGGTATCTAGGCCTAGATTTAAAGTGGGACTAAACACCTAAACTCCTCCCACAACCACATTTCAAATAGAGCTGCTAAACTGGGCAGTAGTTGGAGGACTAAATGGGAGAGTGAGGGGGTGGAGGGGCGGGGGCTGGGGATATAAGGAAGAGTGTGGTCTTAACAGGCATCCACGCTTCAAAGTCCACCCCTGCGGCCAGATGTTTATCAGAAACACCTGTAATCAAGGCAGTTTTTTGTGATGTCACCAACTACTGGACATTGCAGAGGCCACTGAAGGCAGTACAAACTTAGATTTAGGCAATTTTGACCAGAAAGCCACAAAACCTAGTTTGCATTAAAGCTGCCAAAAAATGACTAGGAACTGTAGATAAAGCTATTAAAACACCATATATACTAGTGACGAGCGGCTCAGCTTTTTTTTTGACCCGCCCCACTGACCAGAGTTAGAATCCAACCTGACCTGCCCAACCCAAAACGCGTTGTTTCAACTAGCTCCGCTCTCTCAGTCCATCTCTTCTCACTCCTACCAGCCAATCACAACCCTCTAAATCAAATATGTTCTTAAGTTTAATGCCACACTGTGGAGCTTTCCGAGCGCCCTCTGCCAAGCCAAGCAGACATCCACCAGAAATGTTAGGCTACAGAGTATGACTTCAAAATTAAAGAAAAAAAGCATGAAAAAATTAGGAGACACATGTTCTCTGTGGAGCGACCCCAGTGCGCACGAGATTAGTTTATTTTTGGGTCTTGTTCACATACACTGCGCATCATTCACCCCAAATATGCACCGTGAACCACGTGAGAGGCCATCAGCTGATTGGCCAACATATTTCTATGACACGCGCTTCAAGCAGACAGAATACGAGCGCACGCTTCCCCTATACATGGTGGACTTTTCTTTCACCTGTGGCAAAATACACCGTGAGGACTGTACGCGCTGGTGGCGGAGGAGAAAAAGCTTTTTGAACGACACACAGACAGACCAAGGCTCATCTGTGCAGACAGAGGCAGGAGGACACTGTTGCTGATATGAAATTGATACAAATGGCCAAATGGCCGTGTCAGACAAACGTGTCAAACAGCTGATACAAATATACGAGATCTGAGCGCTTTTTTTTTTCCAATTCTAAGCACTTTTACTGTCACCGTGGACTGCGTGGGTCGGCCCGAGGTTTGCCGCATTCACACCCCACTTGCCCTCTCCAGAGTGCAAGTGGAGCTGCTCCGAGGCCACCTGTTTGAAACACTCTTGGACCGGCTGGTTACTGCGGCCCAGAATGTGACTGCTGGATTCACACTGGCCCAACCGCACCACTTTTGGCGAATGCTCTTTTACGTCAACCCAACTAGTGGCAGTGTGAAAACGACCTTAGACAATTGTTTGTTTTGTTTTTTAGTTGAGTCCGCCTGAAGACGAGGATGTGGGCGAGTTTTGGATCGACTTCAACTTGGGTTCAGAATGTGTCAGCTTCTTTCTGGACAATCCCAACAAAGAAATGGTTTGATTAGTCTCAGTTTAATCAAATCAAATGATAAATGTCACGCTTTGGCATGTATTTGACATGCACATTGAGTAGTGTTGTTACGTACTACAATTTCAAACTCAATTTCGATACTAAGGAATTAACTCGATACGCAACACTGATTCCAATACCACGATGATGATAAAAATTCTTTATTTAGACAATAGAATGCCATTTTCAACATTAAATGGTAGTACTTTCTTTTATATTATCATGTGGCCTTATATCTGTGTAATTCCTCAGCAGTTAGGTTCCATAGTGATCATTCTAAAGCTTTTCAGGAAAGGTTAATTTCTGTCCTGTGAATGTGATTTTTTTTTTTAGTATTGATACTTGTTCAAATGAGTATCTAGTTTTGATGCTAGTTTTAGTATCAATTAGTATCTGATTTTCTATGCTTTTGATAACCCTAACATTGACGATCTTACACATATTTGTACTTGTGTTCTTTGACAGTGTTCTCTATGGGAATCCATCCATGTGCTGAGAACTGAAGTCAACCGTTACAGCCTTACAGGTCACAATTATGAAACATTTTTGGACTGGTGCTGCTCAGTTTAGTTCTGGTTTAGTCCTGGCATGTCTCCATTTTCTTATCTTTACTAAGTGTATTTTTAATTATTACTTTGTTTCATAGTTTTACTTCAGTTAAAAGGTGCTGTACAAGATTTTTACGGTCTTTAAAATGAGAACTAGTTCATTTTAAACAGTTTGGAGTGGTCCAAAGTTATTCCGAACATCCTACATCATACATTTACAATACATCTATACTGGGGCAAGACATATATTGCTTAAATACATGGGGAAAATCGGGTACAGGGTCTTTAAGTGACTATTTGTGAAGAAAAGTTGAAAAGTAAAAATTGAGGATTACAGGAAATAGTGCTGACTTCTAAAAA